>JASCZW010010540.1:0-36223 GCA_034211315.2 Aedes japonicus | reverse complement strand
GTTGAATGTTGTTTATATGGCTCACCTGAACACAAATTAAAGAAAAAATTCATAGTGAGTGAATTAGTGTTTTGCATTGTCGAAATGACCACTAAATCATATGTAAAAATCACTAAGTGTTTCTTAGCAGTTTACATATTTATCTAGAAATTGTTTGTTGGATAGAAGAATAAGAAGCAATGCTCAGAATCTGAAATCAGGAAGAACCTGTCTGAAGATTGCATTTTATAGAAAATCCATCAGATATGAGACGAACTTGCATCCAATATGATTAGACCCAATTTGGTACCCATGAGACCGACATTACATCCATATCCCTAGAAAGTTTCAGACTTTTATAAAACGAGTTGTGTAACTTTTCGTGATACATACTACCAGATGGCTTATTAAACATATATCTTAGGAAGTGTATAGCTAGTTAAATTTGTTTTCCAGCTCAAATACTTCATCAGTTTACAATGAAAAAATGTAATCGATTGTTGCATATTAGGCTGAGTCATGGGACACATACCCTACTTTTTAAAATGAGATTCTCTTTAAATTATTCAGAAAATATAATATCTCCAAAATTCCGATCGTTAGGTGAAAAGTTTCTCAAAAATTCTCTCATAGCTCCTCTCAAAATTTCAATAAGCATAAAGTTCCATCGATAGTTTTGAAAAACTCATAACTTTGGAGATAATTTCAAAAAATATTTGTGAGGAATTTCGAAAGAATTTTGAGATATTTGTAGGACACTTTCGAAAGAATACTGAAGAAGAATTTTGCATAGGAGCAGAGAGACAATTTTTGGGAGAATTTTAAGAGAGAGTTTGTAAAGAATTTTTGAGAGAATTTTTAATAGAAATTTTTGAGGGCACATTTAAATTATCGTTAAAGGATTTGTATGGAATAAATTTTTGAAGAATTTTCAACTTTGAAAAATAATCTCGAAGTTCACTCAAAATTGCTTTGATTTTGTTTCTTATATGATTTTTTTTAAATACTGATGAACAGGAAAATATTGTTTCAATTTTAAAATAATTTTTTTAATTTTTGATTTTCTTTATGCTTATTTAAGCTAAAAAATGCTTAGGGTTCTAGAATTATTCAGAACTCTGGTATTTAGGATTGGATTTTTTTTCAAAAATCTAAAAGAAAATAATTTTAGGAATATCTTTTATCCAAACTATTATTCAAAATCTTAAAATGCTCAAACATCCAATATTGTCACAGTTTTCAATTCTAACCAAATTCTCAAAACCCCTAAAAATTGCCATGAACCCGTAAAAATTTCAAACTTTAAATTTCTCGTTTTAGATCTTTTAATTAATAATTAGAAATTTGCAAAATTTGCAAAATTTAGACTTGAAATTCGAAAAAATTCTCCTAAGTCTCAAAAATATCAAACAAGTTTCTGAAAGTTTTCATTAATCACTATTTTTCAAAGCATAACGAAAAAAATATTGAGAGATTTCATGACAAACGGCTTCAAAAAATTCATTTGAGTTTTAAGTTTTTAAAATTTTTCACCTTTTTTTGAAATTTCAAATTTCTTGCATAGGATTTTCTCAAAAAATATTTCAAAAAAATTCATTTAAAAATGCTCTTAGAATAGACCCGAAATTCTCTTCAAATTTTTCTTAAATGCGCTCAAAATTGACTAGGATAAAAATACTTTTAAACTCTCCAATTTTCTGAAAAACAACCATCCAAATTCTTTTTGCCAGAATATCTCATAATTCGCCTCGCAATTAAAAGTTTCTCAAAATTCTTTT
Source organism: Aedes japonicus (assembly GCA_034211315.2). Taxonomy (NCBI): domain Eukaryota; kingdom Metazoa; phylum Arthropoda; class Insecta; order Diptera; family Culicidae; genus Aedes; species Aedes japonicus. The sequence continues at coordinate 34,466 of JASCZW010010540.1, read as the reverse complement.
CATATTCTCTCAGAGTTCTGTCGATAGTTTTGTAGAAAACCGAGATAATTTCACAAGAAATTTATGTGAGTTTTTCCAAGGAATTTCGAGATAATTTCCTGAGAGAGATTATGGAAAAATTTTGGAAGAATACTAAGAGAATTTCGAGAAAAATTTGATAGAAATTTGGAGAGCACTTTCTTTATAATATTTGAAGAAAGAATATGTAGTTGAATTAAAAAATAATTTGAGAGAAATTTTCATTGTTGGAAATAATTTCAAAGCACATCTACAATTCACTTCACTTAATTTGATTAATAATTTTCTTGAAAATTCACTTCACATTAATCAAATCTCAAAAAAATTCAATGAGACATTACTGAAATAATTTAAATCGGAAAATTTTTTGTACATTTTCGTATTTTTTCAAAATCCATTCCTTTTTTAATTAATTTTTTTCACGATGTAATGAAAAATACTCCCAAAGTTCGTTTGAAATTCTCTTAAAGTGCTCTCTGAGACTTCTCTTAAAATTTTCTCAAAATTTTTCTCAATAATGTTTAAACGGCTCGGAACAATCTCTTGAATTCGCTCGATTTGATGTTCAAAACTGTTAAACGATCTTTGATAGACAAATGAAATAAATAAGAAACGCTTTAGATCTTGATAACTGGCCTCCGGTATTTAAAAGCTCTAATTAAGAGGTACGTAAAGTACCCGAGGATAATTCCATAAAATTGCCACAACAATGTTATAGCGAGATACCAAACTGAGGTAAGACAATACCGGAAATGAGTGCCTCTAAGCCTGGTTTTGGTATTCAAGAGATGTTTGCTTGCAATTCTGAGGTATTGGTTGCTAAGGTATTTTGACCTCGCAACCTGAGCTATTTAATACCATGGCCAAGCCATCAAGATCAGGAATTAGGTGTTCATGTGCACTCGGGTATGCTCTTAAATACCAAAGGCCAGTTATCAAGTTATTCGTTCCCTGCGCGGGTCAAAAATACACTGAAATAAGAAGCCTTACCGAATCTAGCAAAATTCTCGCCAAAATCTCAAGAAAAAATCTCTGTAAATCATGTTTCTGAAACTCTCCAAAAATCATTGCAAATCTTCTTTCGAAATTTGTTTAAATTTTTTGTCTTCAAATTTCTGTTGATTTTTTTGAGCTCTTAAAAAGTCTGTCAGAATTCTCCGGAAATATGCTAATAATTCCAAAAGAATTCATGAATATTTTTTAGAATGAAAAGTTTTGAATATTTTAAGATTATATAGAGAATTACTTTAAGATTACTCGAAAACCTTAAAAAAGACATCTAAAACAAAAATTGAAAATTTTCTAAATTAAACTGAAAAATTCGAAATCATTTATATACAATTTTAATTTTTGTTTTCCAAGTTTTGTTATTTCTGAATGATTTGCGAGTATTTTTGTATTCTATACAAGATTCTGCAAACTGAAACAAAATTTCTGGAACTGTAAATCTAACTGTTTAATTGTAAAAATTGTTGCAAAATTTCGGCTATGAATAATCGCTTCTATCCCGCTGACTTTAGTTTCAATGTATAAATGATGTATACACACTACCAAAATGTCATGTTAACACAAACATGACTAGTTAAATATATTAGAAAGTTTTTATTTTAAAATTCGAAACTTCAAATCTCGAAACTTACGCAATTTTTAACTGTCTTAAAATTCTCAACAATTCCAAGATTACCAAAATAATGAATACTTTAAAAAAATAAATTCAAATGAAAAATAGGTGAAATCTATTTGGTTGCTAGGATTTGAAAGTAGAGCAGTCGCTGTTGTTGAGCTTCGGGGATTGCGGTGACCGCAGTCTTATTTAATGAGAAGCTAAAGCCTGTCCACGGTAAACTTCGCACACCAAAATATTAGCGGTAAAGAAAATTTACAAATAATGCAACAAAAACCGATTGTTTATTTCACAATAATAGATGTATATCTAGATTAGGCAGAAGATAAGATGTTAATCCTTCTTTTTGTTAAATTCTCAATTTTTTTGGTACACCCGCGATCAGGTTTCCTACGGTATCCTTAGATACGAAGGCCGTGACGATTCTCCATCTTCTCTTGAAATCATCGGTACAATTTGCTTTCATCTTAGTTTCCGCTTAACTAGAGCCCAGTACTTCTCGATAAACTCAGAATGCGTTTGCGCACTTCCACTTGATACGACGCCATTTTACTGATTGTAACAAGAATGTAAACACGCTGTACCACGAAATAAAGTCTAGAGTTTCAGCTGTCATATAAGTGAAACGTTTAAGAGATCCGTGAACTATTTCAAAATCTCCACTGAAAGAAAAGTGTCCGAAATTTAACGTGGACAGGCTTTACTTTTTGATGGTATAATGCGAATTGGACGTAGAGAGAAAATGAAACAGACTTAGATCAACTCAATCAAATATCCAAAACCGGCCCACAACCCACCGGCGTAAAAATTTGCAGCATCGCATCAACTGATAATGCACCAATTCCCCAACAAATACTGCAGCGCCACCGCCTCCAACCGTACGAAGTTATCTTCACACCAGACTCAAATCTTCCAACCGTGAATGGCTTTGCCTCGCCACTCTTGCCCTCTTGAGTCGCCCTTCGATCGGCTTCATCTTCGGTAAAATGATACAATCCACCTTGGGCGAATGCCGTCGCGTACAACTGCATAAGTTTCTCCAACGACCGATGATGCACAGTGAGGATGGTGCTCACGGTCGGGACTGGAAGGGTTTCCAGGCGAGATTTCCGACACGGTGCAGTACGGAAGATGGATGCGGCTTTCTGAGGATCGGCAAAGACTCTGTAGATGGGCCTGAAGAATGCGCAACTTGCGTAGAAGCATTTCCACACATGGAACTGGTGATCCCCGTCTTCGCGAGCTTCGCGCAGAAAGTGATAACTGGAGTTCTTCGGATGAAGTTTTACCATCGGATTACACGTGCTGTTGATTCGGGCCAAATTGTCGAGTGGAGGGTAGAAACTCGGTTCGGAAATGGCGGCCGTGATCAAAGATTGGTACGAGGCGGTGAGGATGAAACTTCCGGTGATGAAGATGGTGAGGACGAGTCGATGCATGCCAGGGCGAGTTCTCTCGTGAGGAGAGTTGATGATGATTTGAACGAGTTCCAGGGTAGTTCGTGAGAAATTGAACGGCTTGGGCTGAATGATCCAAAGCAGGAGTAGAACTAGCAGAACAGTGATCAGTATGCTGATCCAGGTTGGCAGGTCGAAAGGATCGATGAGAAGATAACCGAGCGGACGTTGACGATCGACTGGAACGATGAAACAGTCGGCATAGAGCACGCGATGCATGCTGATGAATCCTCCCACGACATCGGCCATCACTGAGAACAGCTCAATCCCCAAAATCTCATCGTTCGTCGAGTTATGACGATGTGCGATCGTGTTCCAATACTCCTCCATGGAAGCCCGCTCGAGTGCAGGACGATAGAAGAAAACCAACGTCAATCGATGCAAATCCTGTAGGCTGGCGCGGGAAACTTCGTCAGTCGTCCGGTTGATCATGAGCTGATCATCCGGGAAGCGAACGAATAAAGATCGGGCCGTTGCGTTTGTGTGTATAACGAGTACGGCGTTGTAGCGGAGTTCAGTTACGGTAGTTTTGTTCGTTAGTTTTGCGTTGAATTCCTGTTCGGTCGTGACGATGATTGATTTGATGCGGGAGAATATACCGTATGAATTCTGAAATTTGAGGAAATTTTCATGATGATTTTGAAGTATCGGTGCACAAAAGTACCAAGAAACTATCCAAGGTGATAAATATTCCACATTGTACGTTTAATATCACTCTTTCGAGGAGACTCCTGCTGGTTATCAGAAGTAGCGGTGCGTGCAAACTTGAAAGAAGCTGACTTTTCAACGAATTGCAACATTCTGATTTATCCACGATCAGAACCGTTTTGCTGGAGTTTGGACAGAATCAGGATTTTGTTTCAATGATGAATTCGACCAGCGATTGTTCGGAATGCGCCGATTTGATTATGACCAGGATCAATACGATGGTTATGGAACAGTGCGAAAGCGAACCTGTGGTCGACATGGTTCCTGTCATACTGAAAGCGTTGATTGCTTTGATGGTTTTTAGAGAAACTCAGAGCTAACGCATTGGAAGATTGAAAGCCGATAGAAGTAATGGGCAGTAATATTCTACAAAGTTCATTTGATAACGGTGCCTTTCAACATCATTAAATTTAATTATACGTGAAGAACGCCACCCTTCAAATTGCAGGGTGATTATTTCAATTCAATAGCGCAAAATAAAAAGCAATTGTACTCACTGTCATCATCCGGTCGTATTACAGTCTTTGAGTGAGTGTTTCCACTGAATAGGCAAATGGGTTGTCCGTTGGGCGGCAATTTCCACTTTTGACTCGCGTTCATCTGTCGATCTTCCTGTGGGGCAGCAAAAAAGGAAGAAGAAGAAAACGAAACGAATCAGCAACATTCTTTCATGGATGAAGTGCAGTCTGATACTCACTTGGTATCGGGATAATTGCGTTAGCACGTGATGTATGATGCTGGCTTCTTCCTGGAGCAGACCTTCCGACTCGACGTCTGTCGCGATTTCCTGGTAGGTAGAAGATTGAAAATAGAAGAAGAAAAGATTGGAGGATTGTGAGTTTGGCGAGGTGAAAGTAAATTGAAGCACTGTATGAATGGCAAAATCGGTAGATGAGAAAATAATTCGTTTACTCGTTTTCTCGTTTTTCGATTTGAAGCTCTAGCGTTGGTAATCTGGACGATAAAAAAGTTGCGTTCGTTGAATGTAGAATTGAAATTTCGTTCGTTTTTTTCAATAAGTATCATCACAATTTTGTGATGCGTTGATTTTAAATATTCAAATTTCATAACTCTTCGAAGTGGTGCTTTAAAATAAAAATGTTTAAATCAAAATACTAATGCTCCAACGAACAATCAATATCAAATGCCAAAATGCTCTAAGTTCAATGTTAGTTTCTTGCTCATTTCTTGCTCATAACATACTGATTTGAAGTTGAAAAGAACTCTACATTATGAACAATTTAGAAGTTTTGTTCTATAGTTGCATCTTCTTTTAGGATGGTCCTTAAACATAATTAATTCCTTAAATAAACCAGATTTCAAAATGAACTAACTAAGTCTAAGTAACCTCAAACATAAATTCTACAATTTTTTAATGCTTCATGTTCCTAAAAATGAAAATTTGCGATTATAATTACATTGCCTAGTGTAAACTTCAATTTGCAGATTCAGCATTCTACAATTCAGGAACTGATTAAGCTCTAAACATAACTTTGCCGAGCACTTGACACTGAAAAAGTCTGTGAGTCAAAGACGAAATAGGCCTATCTGTCAAAAGATAAGCTTTCTGGGGCGGAATTTAACGGAATTTGCTCGCGTTTACTAGTCATAGTTTAGTCATAGTTTGTTTTTAGAAGTAGTGATCAAGTGAAGTGTTAATTAAAATTTTCCAGCTTTCCAATTTCAATCGTTCTACTAATACGCTAATGAGTTTAAAACATGTGTTTAAAAATGTGTTTAGAAAATTTTGGACCTTTTTGTATCTTCGTGAGAGTGCTTTCATTTTGTGACATTTCTTTCGGCCACAATATTGTGCAGCATAGCATCACTACTCAATTGACTCTAGGGAGGTAGAAAATTGTTGTCTTAAAGCTCGATTCAAAGTAAATCTAGACGCACGGTCTATTACACCACCGCGTCCCTGATGGTTGGATCAAAAAACGTTTGGCAGGCATGTTAGGTAAAGTAGAAGTCGTATTCCAAAAGTAAACCCAAATGAGCGGGAGATAGTTTCTCTCCCATCTAGGGGATTTGGAAGTGTGAATAGACAGTTCGTTAGAACCATTTAAGCTATCGGTAGTATATGAGCACCATCAAGCGCACATTTTTTTGCCAGTCAAGGTGGTGCATTCGTTCCTGCCTTGACCTACTCCGCATGGGGATGCTTGGCAAAAGATTGTGTGCTTGTTTCAAAAAACTACTTCACAATGCCCTCCGCTCAATTATCAAAAACTCCTTCTATTCAATTTTCACAACCTGCCGTGCGCTAACAGAGCTATCAATACTTTCTCTTCACAACTTTGTTCTAGCAAAAAGGAAAACGGACTGGCAACCCTGCCGATAGTGAAAAGTGTGAAGTAAAGCTCTGCAATCATTAACAAATTATGGTGGTGTAAATGCGTTGAAAATTCCTAATTCGTGTTTTATCGTAGTGGCTGAGATATGTAAACAACTAAAGCAATGGAAAATACTAGTTTTCACCCTCATTAAACCTGCGAAAATTGAATGAATAAAATCCAATCTCACACCAAGAAAATGGCGTCTATCAAGGCAAAATACGTAACGCATGGTCGACGAAGACTGACGACAGGTTTGAACACATGTTGCTCGCGAGCGACAAAAGGATTTATTCGCAAAGCCTGAGAGGTTAATGTGGCAAAACAGGAGTGTTGGTTCTATTACAGATAAGTACTCCTTCTTTCTATTTCCAATTTTCTTTATCTTCACGATGCTCTGCGGTGATCGGATATCATTACCCGACAAAGTAGGACAAAAACCATTACAGGTGTTACTTCGCAATTTCAACAGTGTTAACTAAACCATACCAATACGACTATACAAGGTTCGACGCATCAGGCTAGTTGCTCGTGTCGAAGAAAACATAATAAGAGATAACAAACATTGTCCGACACATGAGTACCATAGTATTAAAAATCCTGATGGATCGAACTCCACAATAAGGACATCGATACCACACAGCTTTTTAAAATTACACTTCAATTTTCAAATCATGAATACATCAGCTAACAAACGAGAACACAAAACTTCAACATCGCGACATTTATTTAGATTTAGATTTAATTCTCAACATGCCAAGCGATAATCACAACCCTCACAAAAATTGATTACGTCACTTTTCTCATTATCATACAAAATGCACTGCCAAACCACTACCAAGCCTCACTAACTAATACAGAGACGATTTGGTGATAGCTCACGAAAATGCATTCGTGAACACGGATGTTTTCATGTTAACAAAACAGTAATCATAACATCCAACACAATGACACACAGTTTCTCAAGCCAGGCCGTTAGCTACCAGAAGATCTCATATGAAACGAGAGGAAACAGTACACATTAAATCAATGCAAGATAGCAAACCAACACACGACACAATCTTACACATGAGGGGTGATTCAAAAATGACGTCCATCAAATTTCAGGTTTTTCAACCCCCCTCCCCCCCCTCTGTTACACTTTTTCAAATCTTTGTTTACCCCCCCCCCCCATTGGACGTCACACTTCTGAAAAAAGAATATATGCATATTGGTTTTATCGATTTCAATAATAACGTGTATTTTAGTTCAAATTGAATCATTTACATGTGTAAAGTTCTTCGGTCCACGGATAAGGGAAGTGTGTTTTGATGGAAATAACTGGCAGAGATAAGTGAAGATATTTGTTCGACATTTTTTCTTCTGTATAAAACGTAGTTTTTTAAATATTTTTTTTTAAACTGCACTCACTTAAGAAACATTTTAGTTTTGAATTTAAAATAATCTTAGTTAAAAAGTAGAAGAAAAACTTGAATGATTATGATTCAGAAATGCCTATTCAATTAATAATTTCATTGCATATTTTTATTACTCTTGATAAATATTAAAGTTGCGATAGTTTTTTAAGATTCAAAAACAAAGCTTTATTAAAATATGGTGATTCGTAGATTTTTCTCTAGACCACATCGGTATGAGTGGCTACATTAACATCTTTACAACCATCAAACTAACTAGATTACAATGGATAAAATTTAAGAAATGGGGAGTTTTAGTTGAGTTTATATCATTTTTAGATTTTCCAATAATACTTACTTTAAAAATTCATAACTCATGAACCACACTCATGCACTTACACATCTATGTATGAGATAACCCCGGGTCTAATGTGGAAACCGGTGTTTTTTCCTCACTTTTGTGCATAAGTAACAGATTTTTGAGCAAAAGTTACCGCATAATCGGGCAAAATCTGGCTTAAACACCATTGACTGATCTCAGTTCCGCTCTGGTGAATAATTAAAGTTTGCAGTGCAAACATGCAACATCAATTGAGTTTTAAAAAGTGCTTGAAATTTTCTAATCAATATTCAGGAAAGATATTTTACACAACATTATTTCACGGTTAAGAAAAATTGTTCGGAACAATCAGAAAAACACCGTTTGTATGGCGAAAAACATCAAACCAACTTTTATGCGATTGCAAATTTTGATATATCGATATTGGATGTTGATCTCGAGATATGGAAAATTATATGGAAACATACATAATTTTTCTTGTAGAGAAGACGCGCAAAACATCATGCCTCGTAGAAAAAGTACTGAAAAATCTTGAAATTACTCAAAAGTCCGAAAAAGAATATGATCAGAAAGTGAAAAAGAAATGAAATCATGATTATTCCAACAGAAATAATTGTTTTTGATTGCAAAATTTGATATTTAGAACAATACAATTTGAAAGCGATGAGTTTTTTGTTTTTGAAATATATCGAGGATTTTCGTGAGTTACATTGAACAGTCTAGGAAATTCCACTGATATTTCATACTGGGAGATCAAAAATGATCGCACCTTTGACATGGGTTTCAAAAATCAATATTCCAATTTTGTGGGCAATTTTGGTATAGACGATGTTATTTTTCGATTTTCCTGAGCCCTAGAAATTTTTGTGTAAAAATTTGCAATTTCATAATTTTTCAGTTTGCTGAGATAATTTAAAGCACTTTCCACCACAAGAATATTTTCCTTAGACAATCAGTTATCGAATTTCATAATTTTACCCTATTTTGAAATTTCCATACAGGACTGAAATCATAATTTCTTGTTGATAATAAATTGATTGATTTTTTTTCGCAAAGGATGGTGTTTTATTCAAAGTTCCCGACAGTTTCTCTCAACGTTAAAATTGTGTGCAACACTTAGTCTAGATCATATTTTTTATTGCCAAGAAAATTTCAAGCACTTTTCGATTCCTTAATTTTAAACTTTTTTAAAGTAGCAGGTTCTTCCTGACCGCAATCCTTACACTGTCCCATATTCTATAAAATCAAGATTTCAAGATTTATAATATTTTTGTTGCTTTCAAAATAGAATATGCTAACTGAAAAGATTGTTCGCGTACGTATTTATTTTTAACAATGCTGTTTTTTCTATAAAAATGTACATGTTACTCCAAATTCATAGCCTCACCTCTCTGCACAGCTGACGCTCCATGCTGACCAAGATCAACCAACGTCTTCAGCAACTAACGATTATTCCAGAAAGTATAAGCACAGACAGACGTTTAAGCAAGAGCAAAATTAATCAATAACTTAGTGTAAATTTTCAAATCGCTAGCAAGCGCTAGCGTAAGCAACTGTTGCTTCACTAACGCTACGTAGTTCACTTGGTCGAGGTGCCTAATAATGTGGTGAAGTTGCGGCATCTGCTAGCATGTCAAAATATCACTCGGTCTTTCGCCACATGCCACCCGATATTGACACGATGTTTTGACGTGCAATTATATGCCACAAATCGTCTACAAAACTGACAGATTTGCTTTTTGCTAAATGCTTATTGACATTTCTAGACAAAATAGTCAAAAGGTCGAAAGTAACATTTGGTGCTTGATCCCACCAACAAAATAGCACCAAAAATAGATACAAGGAGTTATTACCCTCCAGTTGGTAGTGGATGTAGATGTTAGGAACCTGGTATTTCCAGGAAATTTAAGTTTTAAGTCATTGTTTACAAATGTTACTTTCGACCTTTTGACGATTTTCTCTAGATTTAGCGATTCCTTTCAAATTGACGGTTGCGGAAATTTACACAAGTCGAGATTCAAGCTTGAATGGCTGTGGTATAAGCACACCTTATTTAAACGGTCATTTTGAATATAATGAAATATTTCAACATGTTTTGGCTGCGTCCTTTTGTTTGCTCATTTCTGAATGACAAAGCATAAAAAAGTGCTCAGTTTTGTGTTACCTATCAAAATGCGCGGTCTTACTCCGGAACACCGAAAAAGTATCGTGCACAAATGGTGAACTGTGAGCGGACTCTCCTTAAGAAAATTGGCCAAGGAAGAGAGTATAAGCGTCGGAGCTGTACGATCTGCGGATCGAAAATATAGAGAAAAGTGCACGTTTGAAGATGCGCCAAAGAGTGGTCGGAAATCCGGTCCTGTTAGTCCGGATATCGATAAAAAGATCTGGGATGGCTACAAGCGAAAACCAGCGACTTCCGCTCGGGATGTTGTGAAAAAACTAGGGACCTCGTCGAGTAACGTCATGCGTGCCAAAGAAAGACTTGGGCTAAAAACATACAGAAAGCAGAAAAACCCAAAAGAAACCCAAAACAGGCCACGTCCGTGAAACTACGGGCCCGCAAACTCTACGATTCGTTATTGTGTAGAATTCCTGGTTGTATAATAATGGACGATGTGAAACTAGATTACAAAACGCTTCCCGGACCACAATTCTGTACTGTAAGCGAAGACAAAGACCGAAAAATTCGGAAAGAAGGTTATGGTTTAGCAGGCAATATGCGAGTGTGGTAAAACATCTAGTCCGTACATCACAACGGAGACGATGAACACCCAGAAATTCGTTGAGGAATGTCTCCAGAAGCGATTATTGCTGATGATCAGGCAGCACGAAAGTCAAGTAGAATGGTACAAAAGTCAAAATGTATGTTTCGTGCCGAAAGACATGAATCCGCCGAACTGCACGGAGTCACGGCCAATCGAGACTTTTGGGCTTTAACCAAAGCAAAGCTTCGAAAATTCATAAAACCAGCGGACGACATCCAAATTTTTTAAAAAGATTGACCAAAAGTGGTCAAAATGGTGGGAAGTACCACTGTGTAGAAGCAAATGGGTCATTGTCAGCGACAGAGGCCAGGTCGTTCAGTACCATCCCAAAGCCAACTGGGTCGATTTGAAATCAACCGCCTTGAGCACTAACGCTACCACATTACTTTGACAGTTGTTTCGATTGTCTGTCTACACAATACCTCTAGCGAATAAAAGCGACCACAAAGTAACACTATGAATACTTTAAAATTTAGATCGGATAGCTTAAATTCTATTATCAATTAAGACACATTAAAATTGTAAGTAAAAGTTGAATTTATTTAAAATAATGTTAACTTAAAGTTGATATCTACAGTTCAGCACAAATATTGAAGAATATACAGTTACATTAGACGAAAAACATACGCAACAGAAGGTCTGCTGGCTTAAAAACCTTTAGTATATCTTTCGGTTTCGAAGCTTCCGTTTTCAAGGTGCTAATTTTCGATTTGAAAAGTTCTTCACAATAGGATTCGTTTTTTATATCTTGCCAGTATTCACACACCACGGTTGGCTTGTTAATTACACAGCGGGTATGCACGACAAAATACAACACAATAGGATTTTCAACAAAATCAAACTTCGACGAAGTTTCAGAATGAAGCACAGCTCATGCGGTTCGTGCTCTTTGACGATAAGAACAGTAAATAAATTTTATGCACTCACACAACTAAGTAAAATGTGTATTTTCATTTACCGTACACCCAAAACTTTTAGACGCCTTTGTTTTCGTATTAACGCTGACAAATTTCAAATGCAAAATTGTTGGATGTCACATTTTGATAACCCCCTCCCCCCTGTCACATATTGTCACAAATTTGATACCCCCTCCCCCCTAAAGAGTGGACGTCATTTTTGAATCACCCCTGACCAGATTTCAACAAACAGTTCAGAAAGTATTGACCCGCCCGGTGATGTAGAACTTCTCAAAGAACAAGATATGCTAATAAAGGGATATAAATCCTATTGGAATATAGGCAATAAGAAACCAAATTGGACATACGTCTAGATGAATTTTCTCATCTGTCATCGCTGCTTCACTCCGGTGAATATTCATTTTAATAACCTAGTGAAAAAAAAAAAAAACTAATATCAACGGAGATTTTTCGTTAGGGCCTAACTGGCGGACGTGGGCAGTGGCTTCTTCCGTGAATTTCTCGTGACACAGAGGTTTCTCACGTAAACCTCTAATTCTATCGGATAGGGGAATTCTTCCGTTTTGAAATAGCCGTAGTAGATTGATTAGGCGAGATTTGATTGACGAGAAGTTCGCGGTGGAAGCCATTGTTTACGTTTGTCAGTTGGGCCCTGATGGGAGGTCTGTGTCGATATGTAGAAGTGACAGGAGTAGCAGAAAGAATCCGCTACTTGAAGTGCATACAACAGTGACAATATCTTAGCTATCGCTGGCAGCGGATTAGTCTTGAGAAGGCAAACCGTCTTCGAGTTCTCAGCATGTATACCTATCGGTAAGTCAGATTATTTCACTTTCTAATGAGACACAGAAAACCGAATAAACCTAAAAAGGAAAGGGGGAAAATACGAGACTGTCAACACGGTAACAATTGATTGCGTTTTTCTCTTCGTTCTCTCAATGGTTCCTAGAATATCAGATCGTAGTTAGCTCTGAGAGTAGATGTCCTATTTTGGATCACATTATCCCACTCTCCATTTGAGAATCAATAATGTCCTACTTTCTGAGATCCTGGATGCTTGATTACACCGGATACTAGTTAACCATTCATGTATATTAATCTGTTTCACTGATAAAAAGTAAACAGGTTCTCTTGTTACGTTGACAGTATGGTATGCGTATAAATAATAATTATAAATCTTTTCTCTACCTTCTGGAAACGCTATACAATGCAGCTAAGTATAGTGTTTTAAATAGTATTGCTCCATTCAAACATACATTAAATAGCACAAAGAAATATTGGCAAACATGAACGGATCATGCGAGCGGAGGCGCTTTTTACACGGAGAAATCCAGACGTGCGGCGTTTGCGTGTTTTTTCTGTCTGTCTCTTTCTCTCCTACTACTCTGGGTTTTTTGCATTTGTTCGTTTTTGCTGTTCGATCAGTATGTATTCTCATTGCAGTTTGGAACCGGAAAAAGTCACTCACGCAGATCTATGTAACTGATTTTCCATATGGTGGCAGGGTGTTGCATCTGGGGCGCTGTGTAGCACCTCAGATGCACTGCACGGCGCGCTTGATACTTGCGCCATACTTGTGAGTGGCCACAACAGCATCCCTACTGTTGGTTTAAATCGGTCCTCAAACTCGGTGTTCTTAACGTATTCTTGTGTTCCATTGAAATAAACTACCCACACTTGTGAGTGGCCATAATAGCATCCTTACTGTTGGTTTAAATCGGTCCTCAAACTAGGTGTTTTAAAATACTTTTGTATTCGGCTGAAATAAACCACCCACAGTTGTGTGTGGCCCCAACAGCATCCCTACTGTTGGTTTAAATCGATCCTCAAACTCGATGCTCTAAGCGTATTCTTGTATTCCATTGAATAAACCACCCACACTTGTGAGTGGCACCAACAGCATCCCTACTGTTGGTTTAAATCGGTCCTCAAACTCGGTGTTCTTAACGAATTCTTGTATTCCATTGAAATAAACTACCCATACTTGTGAGTAGCCCCAATAGCATCCTTACTGTTGGTTTAAATCGGTCCTCAAACTAGGTGTTTTAAAATACTTTTGTATTCGGCTGAAATAAACCACCCACACTTGTGAGTGGCCCCAACAGCATCCTTACTGTTGGTTTAAATTGCCCTCAAACTCTGTGTTTCTAACTCAATCATCACTTGTTGTATGTCTAATGGGTTAAAATACTTTTGTATTCTGATGGAATAAACCACCCACACATGTGGCCCCAACAGCATCCATACTGTTGGTTTAAATCGATCCTCAAACTCGATGTTCTTAACGTATCCCTGTATCCTATTGAATAAACCACCCACACTTGTGAGTGGCCCCAACAGCATCCCTACTGTTGGTTTAAATCGTCCCCAACTTGGTGTTCTTAATGCGTATTCTGTATTCCATTGAAATAAACTACCCACACTTGTGAGCGGCCCCAATAGTATCCTTACTGTTGGTTTAAATCGGTCCTCAAACTAGGTGATTTAAAATACTTTTGTATTCGGCTGAAATAAACCACCCACATCAGAGTGGCCCCAACAGCATCCTTATCATTGGTTTTAAATCGGTCTCAAATCCGGTGTTCTTAATTATTCTTTGTATTCCATTGAAATAAATCACCATACTTGTGAGTAGAAATTTCAATATAATCCTTTACTGTTGGTTTTTAAATCGGTCCTCAAACTAGGTGTTTTAAAATACTTTTGTATTCGGCTTGAAATAAACCACCCACACTTGTGTGGCCCCAACAGCATCCATACTGTTGGTTTAAATCTGCCATCAAACTCTGTGTTTCAACTTATTTGTGTATTCTGTTGAAATAAACCACCCACACTTGTAGAGTGGCCCCAACAGCATCCTTACTGTTGGTTTAAATCGGTCCTCAATCTCGGTGTTTTAAAATACTTTTGTATTCTGCTGGAATAAACCACCCACACATGTGGCCCCAATAGCATCAATACTGTTGGTTTAAATCGATCCTCAAACTCGATGTTCTTAACGTATTCTTGTATCCAATTGAATAAACCACCCACACTTGTGAAATGCCACAACAGCATCCCTACTGTTGGTTTAAATCGGTCCTCAAACTTGGTGTTCTTAACGTATTCTTGTATTCCATTGAAATAAACTACCCACACTTGTGAGTGGCCCCAATAGCATCCTTACTGTTGGTTTAAATCGGTCCTCAAACTAGGTGATTTAAAATACTTTTGTATTCGGCTGAAATAAACCACCCACACTTGTGAGTGGCCCCAACAGCATCCTTACTGTTGGTTTAAATCGGTCCTCAATCTCGGTGTTTTAAAATACTTTTGTATTCTGCTGGAATAAACCACCCACACATGTGGCCCCAACAATATCCATACTGTTGGTTTAAATCGATCCTCAAACTCGATGTTCTTAACGTATTCCTGTATCCTATTGAATAAACCACCCACACTTGTGAGTGGCCCCAACAGCATCCCTACTGTTGGTTTAAATCGGTCCACAAACTCGGTGTTCTTTACGTATTCTTGTATTCCATTGAAATAAACCACCCACACTTGTGAGTGGCCCCAATAGCATCCTTACTGTTGGTTTAAAACGGTCCTCAAACTCGGTGTCTTAAAATACTTTTGTATTCTGCTGAAATAAACCACCCACACTTGTGAGTGGCCCCAACAGCATCCTTACTGTTGGTTTAAATTGGTCCTCAAACTCGGTGTTTTAAAATACTTTTGAAGTCAGCTGAACAAACCATTCACACTTTTGAGTGGCCCCAACAGCATCCCTACTGTTGGTTTAAATCGATCCTCAAACTCGATGTTCTTAACGTATTCTTGTATCCCATTGAATAAACCACCCACTACTTGTGAGTGGCCCCAACAGCATCCTTACTGTTGGTTTAAATCGGTCCTCAAACTCGGTGTTTTAAAATACTTTTGTATTCCTACTGAAATAAACCACCCACACTTCTGAGAGTAGCCCCAACAGCATCCTTACTGTTGGTTTAAATCGGCCGTCAAACTCGGTGTTTTAAAATACTTTTGTATTCTGCTGAACAAACCATTCACACTTCGTGAGTGGCCCCAACAGCATCCTTACTGTTGGTTTAAATCGATCCTCAAACTCGATGTTCTAAGCGTATTCTTGTATCCCATTGAATAAACCACCCACACTTGTGAGTGGCACCAACACTATCCCTACTGTTGGTTTAAATCGGTCCTCAAACTCGGTGTTCTTAACGTATTCTTGTATTCCATTGAAATAAACTACCCATACTTGTGAGTAGCCCCAATAGCATCCTTACTGTTGGTTTAAATCGGTCCTCAAACAAGGTGTTTTAAAATACTTTTGTATTCGGCTGAAATAAACCACCCACACTTGTGTGTGGCCCCAACAGCATCCCTACTGTTGGTTTAAATCTGCCCTCAAACTCTGTGTTTCAACTTATTTATGTATTCTGCTGAAATAAACCACCCACACTTGTGAGTGGCCCCAACAGCATCCTTACTGTTGGTTTAAATCGGTCCTCAATCTCGGTGTTTTAAAATACTTTTATATTCTGCTGGAATAAACCACCCACACATGTGGCCCCAATAGCATCCATACTGTTGGTTTAAATCGATCCTCAAACTCGATGTTCTTAACGTATTCCTGTATCCTATTGAATAAACCACCCACACTTGTGAGTGGCCCCAACAGCATCCCTACTGTTGGTTTAAATCGGTCCACAAACTCGGTGTTCTTTACGTATTCTTGTATTCCATTGAAATAAACCACCCACACTTGTGAGTGGCCCCAATAGCATCCTTACTGTTGGTTTAAAACGGTCCTCAAACTCGGCGTTTTAAAATACTTTTGTATTCTGTTGAAATAAACCACCCACACTTCAGGAGTGGCCCCAACAGCATCCTTACTGTTGGTTTCAATTGGTCCTCAAACTCAGTGTTTTAAAATACTTTTGAAGTCTGCTGAACAAACCATTCACACTTGTCAGGAGTGGCCCCAACAGCATCCCTACTGTTGGTTTAAATCGATCCTCAAACTCGATGTTCTTAACGTATTCCTGTATCCCATTGAATAAACCACCCACACTTGTGAGTGGCCCCAACAGCATCCTTACTGTTGGTTTAAATCGGTCCTCAAACTCGGTGTTTTAAAATACTTTTGTATTCTACTGAAATAAACTACCCACACTTGTGAGTAGCCCCAACAGCATCCTTACTGTTGGTTTAAATCGGTCGTCAAACTCGGTGTTTTAAAATACTTTTGTATTCTGCTGAACAAACCATTCACACTTGCGAGTGGCCACAACAGCATCCCTACTGTTGGTTTAAATCGATCCCCAAACTCGATGTTCTAAGCGTATTCTTGTATCCCATTGAATAAACCACCCACACTTGTGAGTGGCACCAACAGCATCCCTACTGTTGGTTTAAATCGGTCGTCAAACTCGGTGTTCTTAACGTATTCTTGTATTCCATTGAAATAAACTACCCACACTTGTGAGTGGCCCCAATAGCATCCTTACTGTTGGTTTAAAACGGTCCTCAAACTCGGCGTTTTAAAATACTTTTGTATTCTGCTGAAATAAACCACCCACACTTGTGAGTGGCCCCAACAGCATCCTTACTGTTGGTTTAAATCGGTCCTCAATCTCGGTGTTTTAAAATACTTTTATATTCTGCTGGAATAAACCACCCACACATGTGGCCCCAATAGCATCCATACTGTTGGTTTAAATCGATCCTCAAACTCGATGTTCTTAACGTATTCCTGTATCCTATTGAATAAACCACCCACACTTGTGAGTGGCCCCAACAGCATCCCTACTGTTGGTTTAAATCGGTCCACAAACTCGGTGTTCTTTACGTATTCTTGTATTCCATTGAAATAAACCACCCACACTTGTGAGTGGCCCCAATAGCATCCTTACTGTTGGTTTAAAACGGTCCTCAAACTCGGCGTTTTAAAATACTTTTGTATTCTGCTGAAATAAACCACCCACACTTGTGAGTGGCCCCAACAGCATCCTTACTGTTGGTTTCAATTGGTCCTCAAACTCAGTGTTTTAAAATACTTTTGAAGTCTGCTGAACAAACCATTCACACTTGTGAGTGGCCCCAACAGCATCCCTACTGTTGGTTTAAATCGATCCTCAAACTCGATGTTCTTAACGTATTCCTGTATCCCATTGAATAAACCACCCACACTTGTGAGTGGCCCCAACAGCATCCTTACTGTTGGTTTAAATCGGTCCTCAAACTCGGTGTTTTAAAATACTTTTGTATTCTACTGAAATAAACTACCCACACTTGTGAGTAGCCCCAACAGCATCCTTACTGTTGGTTTAAATCGGTCGTCAAACTCGGTGTTTTAAAATACTTTTGTATTCTGCTGAACAAACCATTCACACTTGCGAGTGGCCACAACAGCATCCCTACTGTTGGTTTAAATCGATCCTCAAACTCGATGTTCTAAGCGTATTCTTGTATCCCATTGAATAAACCACCCACACTTGTGAGTGGCACCAACAGCATCCCTACTGTTGGTTTAAATCGGTCGTCAAACTCGGTGTTCTTAACGTATTCTTGTATTCCATTGAAATAAACTACCCACACTTGTGAGTGGCCCCAATAGCATCCTTACTGTTGGTTTAAAACGGTCCTCAAACTCGGCGTTTTAAAATACTTTTGTATTCTGCTGAATAAACCACCCACACTTGTGAGTGGCCACAACAGCATCCTTACTGTTGGTCTAAAACGGTCCTCAAACTCGGTGTTTTAAAATGCTGTTGAAGTTTGCTGAATAAACCATTCACACTTGTGAGTGGCCCCAACAGTATCCCTACTGTTGGTTTAAATCGGTCCTCAAGCTCGGTGTTTTAAAATACTTTTGTATTATGCTGAAATAAACCACCCACACATGTGGCCCCAACAGCATCCCTACTGTTGGTTTAAATCGGTACACGAACTCGGTGTTCTTTACGTATTCTTGTATTCCATTGAAATAAACTACCCACACTTGTAAGTGGCCCCAACGGCATCCTTACTGTTGGTTTAAATCGGTCCTCAAAGTCGGTGTTCTTAACATATTCTTGTATTCCATTGAAATAAACCACCCACACTTGTGAGTGGCTCCAACAGCATCCCTACTGTTGGTTTAAATCGGTCCTCAAACTCGGTGTTTCAAAATACTTTTTTATTCTGCTGAAATGAACCACCCACACTTGTGTGTGGCCCCAACAGCATCCCTACTGTTGGTTTAAATCGGCCGTCAAACTTGATGTTCTTAACGTATTCTTCTATTCCATTGAAATAAACCACCCACACTTGTGAGTGGCCCCAACAGCATCCCTACTGTTGGTTTAAATTGGTCGTCAAACTCGGTGTTTTAAAATACTTTTGTATTCTGCTGAAATAAACCACCCACACTTGTGAGTGGCCCCAACGGCATCCTTACTGTTGGTTTAAATCGGTCCTCAAAACTCGGTGTTTTAAAATACTTTTGTATTCTGCTGAAATAAACCACCCACACTTGTGAGTGGCCCCAACAGCATCCTTACTGTTGGTTTAAATCGGTCCTCAAACTCGGTGTTGTAAAATACTTTTGTATTCTGCTGAAATAAACCACCCACACTTGTGAGTGGCTCCAACAGCATCAATACTGTTGGTTTAAATCGGTCCTCAAACTTGGTGTTTTAAAATACTTTTGTATTCTGCTGAAATAAACCACCCACACTTGTGAGTGGCCCCAACGGCATCCCTACTGTTGGTTTAAATCGGTCCTCAAACTCGATGTTCTTAACGTTTTCTTGTATTCTATTGAAATAAACCACCCACACTTGTGAGTGGCCCCAATAGCATCCTTACTGTTGGTTTAAATCGGTGCCAAAATTTGAATAGCATTAATGTGCATCTCTGTACAGAGAATAAATCGGGAACATAATTAAATATCTTATTCGCTGCCGACGTCAGTTGAATTCAGCACACCGTTTACCAAAACGGATCCGGCTGCCAACCCAATCATTTTATCCAACATCCCAGTGATTTCTCGTGGAAGTGCAGAGGTGTTCTCGGCTTCCAACAAAGCGAGTATCACGTCAACATATTCCTACCCATTCCCTATTTGACCTGCATTCGGACGAGGCCGGCGCCGGTATTGCCTTAGTTTAAGATCACCAGTTTTTACACATTGAGGATGTATGCTAGTCTAAGTATCATCCTTTGGTTCTTTGTGTAATAACAGCTGATCTGGCAATAACGGAGTAGCAACCTCGGGCGGTCAATCATGCTCATGCTCATATTTATCGTAGCTTCATATAGCCCAAAAACCTACGGTTGCTACTGTATATCGGAAGTTCTGAACTCAAGATCAGTTCCCAAGGTATCTCATTATATTCCAAAAGACTCACTTGATTTGGTCAAATACATATTGCTACTTTACCAAATCCAAAAAAGCTAGTGATCTTAAGCTACAATTCCAACCATAAAATCTTCGGCTGTATATTTTAAGTTTTGATTTCCAGGAAAGTTTGGATAACCTAGATCATCAAAAGATTATCTCATAATGTCTGTTGTTCTTCCAAAATATTCATTTTCGTTACAACTGTTGACCCTATGTTCTCAATGATAGTTTGGATGACCTAGAACATGTCTTATTGCTTTGTAATGTTTGTTTACTTTAAGAATATTGATGTTTGTTTACTTTAAGAATATATATTTAATATGTTTGAATATTTATTGTAACTTTGTATTGCCTTAAATTTACTGTTACAACCTTAAATCTTGAGTTCTGATGACCTTGGATCTTTGCATGACCTAGACCATCCTAAGATTATCTTCTTATGTATTTTAACGTTCGAAAATATTCACTGAATATACTTGAATACGTGACGTTACTTTGTATG
Organism: Aedes japonicus; assembly: GCA_034211315.2. Taxonomy (NCBI): domain Eukaryota; kingdom Metazoa; phylum Arthropoda; class Insecta; order Diptera; family Culicidae; genus Aedes; species Aedes japonicus. The sequence continues at coordinate 14,013 of JASCZW010010540.1, read as the reverse complement.
TATGTATGTATGTATGTATGGTAGCCACCATCCCCTCTAGCCCTTGGCTTGGATGCAGCTCCACTTAACAGCAAGATCAAATTGGGCCACCGATCTGAATTCGCACTATCGCTGTATGAAGGGCCAAAAACGGAGGGGTGGACCCGTAAGCAGAGACACTTACACGAAATCCACGGGAAATTAAGAATCTCCTTCCAACGATATGATCCAACAAATCGAATAACACAATTCGCAATACTCATTAAGCTTTCTACAGGATGGCTTGTTAAGAAGGGCGCGTCACTCTCCCTGAAACTGTTGGAGTAGAACTCGCAGCACCACACTCGAATCGGTAGGATAAGAAATGATACTGTTTGTTCCTCCTAGACTCAGGCAGTCAATCAAACCATCGTCCAGTTTCAGCTTGAATGATACCCTGGTGCTCCCTCCCAACCCAGTATTTATTATATTTATATAAATATAGATGTAATGTAATAATAATATGTTATATATGATTATATAGTAGAGCAAAAATTATATAAGGATATTTAGTTAAATTATGTAATAGTTGGAGTTCACGAGCCTATGATAACCATGTTAAACTAAATTAATTAACCTGCTGAAATAATAATATTAAGGCAGTAATAATAATATGCAGCTTCGTACCACTTTGTATCACTGATGGGTGACTGTATCTCTGGAATGTGAAGGTCATCTTGTTATTCATTGAGGTATAAATATCAATAAAGCATTCAATTGTATATAAAACCATAATATTACATTTTTACGTATTTAATCATGACATATAGATATAAAACCTTCTGGAATGAAGAGCATTTATTAATTTTGATTATTATTTGATATAATTTAATAAAATAATTATACCGGCCGGATCACCAAACTGAAGCAATTAAAATTTTATTAATTATTTTATTACTTCTTCCATAATATTATATGTATGATATGCAATTAATAATGATGAACAGCTGTGTTCCTCTGAACCGCTCAAATAGTAGTTGATGATCGTGTACTGAAATGTTAAGGTCATATTACGCCATTTAATGGAAAATATAATGAAGGAATTAAAGGTTGAGCGGTCGAGAGAGTCGTCAACATTTCTATTAATGAAAATATGCTAGAGCTTGTAAAAAACATGCATCATATAATAACACATACTAGTATCTACACATCTATATATACATCCATTGCTACTTTCGAGAAGGCCACTCCGACGGTGCTAGATACAGCTGAAAATTGATCCCCATTCTTACTGATGCTTCTACCAGAAGATGATCATCCTATAACCGCAAGACCTCCTCTCCTAAACTGTATGGTACCTGAGAGAAATTTACCTTTCTGGCGTAATACATGTAATGAAATATACAGAATTAGGCTATGAATAAACAATGTCCTATAAGATAAAATATATAGTGAGGGTATATTGTAATATGAATTGAAAATTACATGTGTGCCGACTGCTGTTTTGTTGCAATTGTAGACAAACTTGCGCATCCATTATGAACCAGAAAATTTAGGCAATGTATGACCGCCATGAAAAATAAGAATTTTAAATTTTAAATTATTTTGTAATAGCTGACGACCTGGAAGACCTGAAAGATATGAGAATGGAAAATTATGATATGATGTACCGGTCGCACCCCCTCACTTCGCTATTGTCGGATTGACAACATTGCCCAGGCTACGCCAACCAGCGTCTCCATGTTTCAGCTGGCAGTCTTTTGTGATCATATGACTCGTGGAGGCGTGAGGTAGGAACTTGTGAGGACCAGAGGTCGGTCGCACCCTCCTGCCAAGTTGTCAACTCACCATTTGAAGCCCATACTTGAATACGTGACGTTACTTTGTATAGCCCAAAAAACTAATTTTGTTTTTTTTTATTCCTTGTCGAATATTTTCATCACTGCGACCATTTTTTAGATCTATTGTGATATATCCCCCTTTTTTTTAGCTCTGTCCAGGTGACTTACCACTATTGTTAGGAGTGGTCGTCAACGCTTGACTTAGAGCATTATCCCAGCACGGCATTACACTTCGAATGAATTGCACTACTGTACTGGGATTTGTTCTCCAAATATCAAGGGGTTCTATTTGCCCTTTGTCGAAGAACTGATTTCTTTTAATAAAAATTGCCGGACAGTGGCATAATAAATGTTCCGAGTCTTCTTTTTCCATGCCACAAAAGCGACATGAATCATCTTGAAGTTTTCCAATCACCTTCAAGTGATAGCGGCTCGGACAATGGCCTGTTAAAACACCAGCATATATGCTTAGATCTTTTTTAGAAAGATCAAGTATTTTGCGAGTCATAGAAATATTTGGAGTAATGAACCGCTTTGATTGCCTAGCTGTGAAAGTGTTGTTTCCGTTTTCATTCACTTTCGAAGATTCCCAGGTTTTCAGCTCCATTCTAAGAGAAGAAGCAGATAAACTACAAAAGGGCTCAGGTCCTTCGAATCCGAGTCTTGCTAGTGTATCGGCTCGTTCATTTCCACCGATTCCGCGATGACCAGGAACCCAGTATAGATTGACTTGATTACAACACAATTGATTGACTTGATTACAACACAAGTGATTGAACACATTCCCAAACATGCTTAGATGTGCATGTTGCTGACTTTAAAGCATTTAGAGCTGCTTGACTGTCTGACATAATTCATATATTTGAATGTCTATAGTTTCTTCGCAAGCATATAGCAGAACATTCCAGAATTGCTTGAATTTCAGCTTGGAAAACAGTAGGCCACCTGCCCATCGGAATTGACATGTCTATCCCTGGACCAGTTACTCCTGCTCCAACTTGATCGTTCATTATTCAACCATCTGTAAAGAACTACTGTTACTACAGTATATTTCAAGTTACGAACTCCAGGACGGTTTGGATTTTCTAGAGGACCTCAAAGTTATAAAATAATGAGTGTTGCTCTTCCAAAAGATTCATTGAATATGTTTGAATTCTAATATATAGCTCAAAAAACTTTTGTTACACCGGTAGATCTTATGTTTTGAACTTAAATACAGTTTGGAGTACTAGAATATCCCAAGGTTGTCGCATTATGTCTGTAAGCCTTCCACACTATTCAATCAATATAAATACATATTGACCCTTTACACACTCCACACACCTAATGTTTCAACTGTAGATCTTGTGTTCTGAACTCAAGGATAGTTTGGATGACTTAGATTATCCCCGTTCATCTCATGGTGTTTTTCTTTACGTTCGAAAATATTTACTACATATGGTTTAACACGTAGCGAAATTTTGTATAGCCCAAAAAGCTATAGTTACTACTGTCGATCGTAAGTTCTAAACTCAAGGTCAGTTTCGATGACCTAGAGCATCATCAAGTTTTCAAATAATGACTGTTGATTCCAAAAGGTTTATGTAATATGTTTGAATACATATTGGAACCTTATACAGCTCTAAATGCTTCTGTTACAACTGTTGATCTGAAGTTTGGACTTTTGGTTCATTTTGGATAACCTAGAATATTCCAGAAAGATAAAAACATATTATACGTTTATCAACGAGAATTTAATAATACGTATGCAAATGTACAATTTTCTGAAACAACGCTTTACACTATTAATAAGGCATTTATTTTTTCTTCCTGGACTTCTTCAGCAAGATATGGCAGAAGCAATTCTAGCACAGACCATGCTGGAAGGCATTTCAACCATGCGTATAGACCCATCTTCGCAAAAACGAGCTACGGACCAAGTGTAGGAGGCCGTGGAGAAAAAAAATCGCTTGATTACGTCGCTTCTTTACAAAGAAAAACTTAAAAAGTGACTCTGCGCCGCACTTAGTTAATTTTTACTGTACTTATACAACTTATAAAACAAATGTATAAAAGATCAAAAAATACTTAAATTTGGAAATCACTTTTTAGTCACTATTTGGTCACTATTTTTATTATTTTAGTCACTAAAGTCACTATTATTTATACCTAAATCCGCTACCAGCCCTGGATATTGCATCTTTATCTGCTTATTTATTCATGTAGGTGGTTTTCACTAGAAACGTTCTTTACGTTAGAGACACGCAGAAAGTCTTTCAAACTGGTACGCCGACCACTAATGGATTTTCGCTTTACTTCGAATGGTGGTCATTTTTTTGAGTCAAAATTATAATGTTTTTATAATAATACTCTTTTCTTACTATTCAGCAAAACATTCTGTTTATTGACTTTGCTTGTATGTTATCCCACTGACAGTTCAATTGGTATTTCTTATTTCACACTCTGCGTGTCTCGAAATATATTCAACGTATTTGGCCTTCACCACCGGAGGAAGGAACCTCCACCTTAGATATCGCACTCATCAACAAATGAGCTGGGATAAACGGCTTTACTTCACTTTCGAGGGAAGAAATGACCACAGATTTTTTCGCCTCACATACATCTCGTAGACCTCCGCTGGGATTGTCGCCCCAACATTTCGGTCTAGGAACCTGGCAAAGATGGTGAATGGTCAATAAATTTTGTGAAAAAACATAGAAAACATAGAGCAAAAAGCAGAACACTGTGCCAAAACCCGCGAATGTTATTGCTGGTTGCAGTTGTGATTGGACTCTAGCAGTGCTTTTTGCGCATTTTAAAGTGTGATAAAAGTGCATGTTTACGTCAAATCGTTTTGTTGTCTTCGGTGCACTTATCCTTTATGCTGAAAGGTATTGCTGATTGCAGTTAAAAATGGACTCCGACAAAAACAGAAAAACTGTGATAAAAGTGCACGTTTACGTCAAATCGTTTCCTGTCTTCAGTGAACTTATACCTTTCAGCATAAAGGATAAGTGCACCGAAGACAACAAAACGATTTGACGTAAACGTGCACTTTTATCACACTTTAAAATGCGCAAAATGCACTTCTAGAGTCCAATCACAACTGCAACCAGCAATATAAGTTCACTGAAGACAGGAAGCGATTTGACGTAAACGTGCACTTTTATCACACTTTTTCTGTTTTTGTCGGAGTCCATTTTTAACTGCAATCAGGAATAAAGAAAAGAAAAATAAACGGCAATGACTTACCAAACCAATGTGCGTTGTTATAGTGTTACTCTTTTAATCTGTCTGTGAACCCCTGTAATGGAAACGGCGTAAGCACAGGGGTTCTCGAACTTGATTTTACGGGTCGTGTCTTTTGTTCTCCCAGAGCATTTCACGTGTTAAATATTTGGTGACAAGGCGGACAATTCACATAAAAGATGGCGGAAAACAAGATTTTTCTTTTAAATATTAAATAAGACAAATGCAGTTGAGGTTAAGAGGGCCACACATTTAATAAACTAAAAAACTAGCAAAGGCATAATAATCTTCTTTTTTGTTTTTGTTTTTGGACAGGTTTTATTCAACTAATCTTGCTTGAGCTCACCGTTGCGGCCGTTGACTCTGTTGGCATGCATAATCATCGGGCGGGAACACAGCTTACAAACGGGAACACAGTCTTACAGGAACATTTTTCTTCGCAGTTTCACGGGAAGGGGAATGGAGTACAGAGCGTAACATTCTCTCACAAATTGTATCGAGAACATCAGATTGTGTCGGTAGGGCAAATGTGTAACGGAGGCCTAGTTCCCTGTCCGGAGAGTGGTACCAAAATTGCGCGCGTATTCACTCAGTGGCCAATCGAGCAAGCATGCACCACAAAATGGCCAGACAACCATAGACTTTACAGAATACCACTGTTCTTCGTTTCTTATTGTCTGGTCGGCCACTGCACTCTAGTGTTGTACAATTGTTCACCACTGGCTCGCTCGATTTTAGGGCGTACGATAGTGATCACCGAAAACTGCACTTTTCTAACCGTTAGTGGTGATTTTCGATGACCCGCACTATATCTTAACTTTTTAATTGTTCGGTATTTTAACTGTGGATTTTCGAATTAGATTTTGAATTGGGAACACTCGCGGTTAGTATGGTGACGGACTAACTCGCGGACCGACACTCTATCCTCACTCTTCCGGACTTTTTACAATAATTCTGCCGGCTATATTCTACCACCCCCTTTTATATGGGTGGATGACTCATCACAATTTCATCTCCCCCTTAATCATCCTCATCATCCATACATTCATAGACCTGATGACGACGTCTCACGACACAAAGATGATGATGACAACTCGTAGGCACGGTGATGGACGAACGATGACAGATGACGGGCGAAAACTTACACGCTAACAAAAAACGAATTGATGTCCTATTCTAAATTACCCGTTTACTTCGACAATTTGGCTGCATGCAAAGCCTTAACAAATTTCCTACTCACTTGTTTCCGCAAAACTTCCAAAATTCTAACCAAATATGAATAAATTTTGAATGTAAATAAAAAATCTTTGAATAAATAAATGAATAAATAAATAAATAAATAAATAAATAGATAAATAATCAAATAAATATATAAATAAATAAATAAATAAACATTTTCGGAGTAAACACAAATGAAATAAATATTTACAGAAGGACATCAACTTCGAGGCTACTAAATGTAAAACTAACATCACTCAAACCCTACTGTAAGTGGAGACAGATTGTAAGTTTTACATTCAGACATTTACGTTATTATTATGATTATTTTTACAGCACAAACATAAATTACAATGTTTTCTTGAATTCTTAACCTCCAACTGGCCTTCTCACCATATATTTTATTTTGACTTAAAAATGAACGGTCACAATCTTCCCGGAGTCAGGGTAAAAAAAACCCTTATTTTTTGGCTACCGACACGAGATGCGACTACTGCTCCACGAGTTTCAGTTACAATTTGTTGAAAGATTTTTCATGGAGACCAGAGGAGCTCTTTTCAACAAATTGTGTGAGTCTAGTGCAGTGAGCCTGTCCGCCAGATGCGACTACTGCTTCACCTGTTTCAGTTGCAGTTCGTTAAATGATTTTTCATGGCAGTCAGAGAAGCTCTTTCCAACGAATTGTGTGAAACATATGAAGTGAGCCTGTCCATCAGATGCGACTACTGCTTCACCTGTTCCAGTTTCAGTTCGTTGAATGATTTTTCATGGCAATCAGAGGAGCTCTTTTCAACGAATTATATGAAACAGATTAAGTGAGCCTGTCCACCTTAATCGTGGGTAGCATCTAGGGAACAGTCAAAATCAGAGGAATAGTGGATCATCAAATAGTTCATTGTTCGGATTGGGAAAGATCTATATTAGGATTGGTTTTGGTGCGTCAGAATAAAACGTTTTTAGGCTACCGTTACAGCTATTGAGTTCAATTGCAGATTAGAAATTTTCACCTCGATTATTTTGGTTGATTTTAATTTATTGTTTCAAGGACCAAACAGTCATCAATATCTCTTTCAACGCTTACTGTCACCATATTGGTATTGGACAACAAAACACTTACCACATTCAACATATTCCATTCACACAGACGCATTCAAAATCCCCCAACTCATTCACACGTTCATTCATCCCAGACTGCTAGATTTATGAGTTAAAACTTAATGATTGTAGGGCTCCCTATAACTAATTTTGTCATAGTGTCACTCTCCTAGGATAGAGTGACTATGACTTTGCTTAAAATGAACTGAATTACGCTCACTCAATTCGAAATTTTACTGAACTCGCTTGCTATTACAAGAGAAGAAAGGTTGAAATAACGATGAATGAGTCAATTCAAACTAGAGTGTATTCGCTTCTTACTCCGACATGGATGTGGATGCGTGCATACGTTTTGCACACCCCTACTGGCCTGGTGTTGGTATTTACTATCTGCCAATGAACTCTACTACTACGATGAAGGCACAATAAAATGAAACCTGACGACATGGACAAACTGTTTACTGCTGGCTATTCTGCTAATTTTGGTAAGTATTTTACTAATTTTTCAATCGTTTTCTTTTATTTTTAGGTACATTAAAACGATGTCAACGCGTTTAACGGATCTTTTGCAACTATGCCCACAAAATATGCGTGGGGGTTTAAATGATCGGGTTTGTAAACAAAGCCACTACCAAAACAAAGTGAAATAAAGTGAATAAGAGTTTTCGAATAATAACACTATTTGGATCCGAAGGACAAATATAATAATCACGGACTGTTTATCCAGGTTTGAGGTGTACCGCCGGCCAGATTCCGTGGCTTTTGCCGCTCAAGTTCTCCAGCTCATATGATGACGAGCCAATTTTCTTTTTAACGCGACAAGGAATGAATTGTGGGCCATACTTCGAGTTGTATTTTTCAGCGGCATTAGAGTTTTTCATGTTCTTCCGATAGACACGTTGACCTTCATCCAATGATTTAGCAAACTGACGATGACGTAAGTTGTAGTGTTTAAGAGATGTAAGATGTGCTTTTTCCAGGTTCTTAGAGACCAAATCGTAAATCTTGGTGAACATTTTCTTCCTTCTTTCATTTTGTTCTTCCGTAGGGAGTTTTTCTTCCCGTCGTGTTAGTCTGTGGTCTGCTCCAGTCTCCGAAAGCTCATACCCATGTGTGATAAAATAGGGTGTGAAGCCGGTCGAAGCATGCACACTGATGTTAAGGAGCATTTCAATTTCCGCTGTTCGAGTGTCCCAGAGACGCTGGTCCTCTTTGATGTACGTACGAATAGCTGCGTTGATCGTACGGTTGACTCTTTCCACAGGATTTGCCTGGGAATGGTACCTGGAATTGAGTCAATGTGTGATCTTGAACTGGTTCAGCAATTCTTTGAACTCCCTGGACACAAAACTACTGCCATTATCGCTAATGATAACTTCGGGTGCCGTGTTTCTGAGGATCCAGTGCTCTTTAAATATCGAACAGAGACTCGAACTACTAATACTTCGGACTGGCTGGATGAGTACCCATTTTGAAAAATAGTCTGAAACAACTAGAATGTGCTGATTACCTCGACGGGTACGAGGAAGTGGACCGACGTAATCGACGGAAATGATTTACCATGGATGATTCGCGATTCTCATATTGCCCATTCTGAGGCTACTGGTCTCGATGTAAGTTTTACCTCTTTACACGTGCTACAGCGTTGAGCGTAACTGCGAATTTCTCCTGTCATTTTCGGCCAATAGTACCGTTGACGTCCTCGAGCCAGCGTCTTTTCGTAGCCCGGATGGAGATGAAAATCGTGGCAGTCGTTTAGAATGCCGGGAATCTCCGACACTTGGGGAACTATTTTCCACTCAAAGCGGGAATCACAAGGGTGATCGCGGGACGAAACAAATTTAAGGAGACGACCATCTTCAACTTTAAAGTCAACGTTGCCATCTGGCTGATTCAAGACCTTGTTGACCATTGCAGAGTGCCAAGGCGAATCCGAAGAATTGACTGCGGCCACCAGGCTCCTAGACAACGCATTAGCGACAATATTTTCTTTGCCCTTGCGATGAACTACGGTCATATCAAACTGTTGGAGGTCCAATGACCATCGGCTGCACCTCGAACCAACCTTCCATTTGGTTTTTAAAATATGAGTCAGCGCAGAAGAATCAGTTACCAGAGTGAAATGGTAACTTTCGATATAACCACGGAAGGCATCAATGGCTTTGATTGCAGCCAGGGCTCTCCTTCTCTGCAGCGTGGTAATTCTTTTGCGGCGTTGTAAGTTTGTGTGAAAAGTACGCTATGACTTGTTCGAAATCCCCCTGCTGCTGGGTAAGAATTCCAGCAACGGCGATGTCACTAGCGTCGGTTTGAATTACGAACCCTTTCGTAAAATCTGGGCTTCCTAATATGGGTGATGAAATCAGAAGTTCCTTTATTTTGCAGAAAGCTTCCTCGGCGTATTCGTTCCATTGAATCACTTTGGATTTTGTTTTGAGGAGATCACTCAAAGGAGCAGTCACTCCACTGAAATCTGCTATGAACCTTCGGTAATAGTTCACCATTCTTAGGAATCTCCGGAGCTTCGTGATAGTTGTTGGCCTTTCATATTCTACGATTGGGCGTATTTTGTCTGGATTCGTCCTCAGACCGCTTGTGCTCAACAGATATCCAAGGAATGGGACCTCAGAGACTACGAAACGAGACTTCTCCAGATTGATGCTAAGGTTTGCTTGGCTTAGACGACGTGCAATTTCAGTAAGGAGCTGTACGTGGTGCTCGAACGTTTCTGTAACCACGACAATATCGTCGAGGTACACAAAAACGTACGGTTCCAGTACACCATGACCGAGAACGACATCCATCAGTCTAGCCAGGGTAGCCGGACTGTTGATGAGGCCGAATGGCATTCTGGTGTACTAAAACAACCCTTTGCCCTGCACACTGAACGCAGTGTACTTCCTCGAGTGTGGATCAAGAGGAACCTGAAGAAAGGCTTCGGATAGATCTATGGTTGAGAGGAAGTTTGCTTTCGGGAGTTGACCCAGAATGCGTCCAGGATGGGGCAAAGGGTATGCATCACGCACAGTTCGTTCATTGATCTTGCGCGCGTCTACACATAACCTTACCTTATTTGGTTTGATCACTGGAACACAGTTGAGGGACCAATCCGAATTGCTCCTCTCGATAACCTCTATATCCAACAGCCGCTGCAGTTCGACGGCCACCAACTCTTGGGTTTTCGGCGACATGCAGTAGGGAAACTGTCGGATGGGTGGCTGACCCTTCCATTTCTCTTTCAGGACGATTTTATGTTGGGCTAGAGGGGTCAGGGTGAGACTACCCTGTCGAGCCGGTAGAAACTTTTGTTTCACCTCCGCAATCTCTTGCTTCTCCTCCTCTGATAGAATGGAATCGTTAGAAGACTCTTCTATGGAAGATATAATCGCGTCTCACCTATTCGATAGTATGGTGGGTTGGATATTGAATTTTCCCCAAAAGTCCATTCCGCATATGCAATCGATAGTGAGATTGCTGACCACCAACGTCGGAAGAATTCTAATTTTTTCTCCAACAGAAAACGGAAGCTGGGCTTGGCCGAGAAGCTGTAGATGGTCTTCACTCGCAGATTGCAGTGAAATGTGTTGGGGTGGTTTGCGTAAGCATTTGCAATTAAGCTTTGAAAATATTTTCTCACTGATTACCGTATAATTACTTACACTAGCGAGCAGAGCGTGTATGTGGAAACCATAAATTTTAACTGTTACGTACGGACGATTATCATGCTCGTTTGGATACGTAATTTGACATATTTCGGCTGCATTCGAGTATTGATTGGATTGAACAGACTCCCAAAAAGGTGGTGGAGTTTGTTCACGAGTAAATTTATTTAAAATTACGCTTGAGGCCCTTGCGGACGGCGGTTTTCGTTCGCAGTTGTCCCGTTTTTTACGCAGTACGGGCAAAAATCAGTTGGAAATCCTCTAAGACCACAGGTATTACAAAAAGTTCCACGGGGTTGTCTATACATGACAGTATGGTGACCAAATCTACCACAATTAAAGCAGGTGTTATTCGGAGGTGGAGTGTGATTATTCACCACATCTTCTAAGGTGAGCGCAGGTCGATGTTGACTACCCGACGATCCTGCCTGAGGAATATACGAAGAATCTTTGGAACCATTCCGCGTTTGAGTATTCGAAGGCTCGGGGCGCGGATTATTGGTGGGATTCTGTTTCAGGGTTGGCTGGACGGTTGCTTCGCCTTGATGAACCGTGACGGCGCACTTACACTCGCCGTCTGATCGGATCCATGGAATCCGGCTGGCTTTGCAGCTCTCTTGCTTCTTCTTTATACCTGCTTCTTTATGGCTAATGGCTTGGACGGTTTTGTCCATGCCAAACACTTTGTTGTAAGCAGAGAAATTTAAAGCATCGAGTTTTTGGCCTGCCGTTACGAGAGTCTCCAGATCAGCGATAGGGAGGAAAGTCATCTGCCGCTTGTAGTCAATTCGTATGTTATGTTGAAGAAGTTGCATCTTCTCGGAGTCTGGGATCTGGCTACTCATTGTCCGAAACAGTTTCTCCATCTCTAAATAGAACTCGTGGAACGATTCGTGCTTCTGTTGGCGTCGCTGATAGATTTTCATCTTGATCAGAGCGTCCAAGTCGGGATGCATATAGGTTCTACGAAGTTCGAAAACGAGATGCTGCCAGTTCATCAACCGCCCAATAGAACGTTGGGTCATGTACCATTTTAAAGCCGACCCGGCGAACAAGTGTACCGCCGACTCGAACAACTCTATCTGAAACACGCTCCGCTTGAGATAAAGCTTGGACGTGCTCCAGAAACTCGTTTAATTTCAGACCTTGGTCATTCCCACTGTATTTTTCTATATTCCACTTGGAAACTGGCAAAGTATGGCGCGTTTGATGCGGTACTGAGTAATGGTTTTGAGGGTAAGGATTTAGAAAGGATGGATATTGTGCTTGACTAGGAATGGGTTGCTGAACGGGTTGATGAAAGGTTTGTGTTGGATAGGATTGCTGTTGGGGAAGAGAACCTATTGTTGGTCTATTGACGTGGGGGTTATGAGAGGTAATTGGAAAAGTACTATGGGCGGGAGGATTATTGTGAGGGATACTAAACCGATTGTCAAAAGAAGTTTCTCCATGGGACCGGTGGAGATCACCTAGCGATGGGATCGAAGGGTAGTGATAGGGAAGGGACCAGGGAAAATAATGATCGGGATTATTATAGCCTAGTCTAGGTTGTTCTTGATGTACAGGGATTTCAGTGAAGGTTTGAGTCGCCACTTCTATTCGTTTCCTGCGTTGAAGCTCGAATTGATGATCCACTATTCTGGCCTGCAGAGAGTGAATCCAATCAAGGTCTTCTTGGTCTAAAACAGTTGGCCTGGTAGTCGGTGTCTTATCAGCTCCATGAGGGTTGGTTTGAATTACTGTCAAGGTGTTTCCTACTTGATCATTATCTTCAGGTGTTGTACGTCCACTCTCGGTCTCATTTTGCTGTGGTTTGTTCAACTCTGGCTCCAAAATTTCCATCACTTCAACCAGCATATTTTGCAAGTTGCTGTGTAGGTTTGGTGAACCTCTTGCTGACGTCAATATTTGCCATTTAACATTGAGATCGTTAAATTTTTGCAAGCATGTATGAATTTCATGTTTGACATCGCATTTCATGATACCTACTAGGATTCTATCTGAGATTTGTTTTTCATTTTTGAGCGAATTTCGTAACCATTTTCTTTTCTGCGACACACTCAATTTATCATCAATTACTATCAACCTTGACTCAAGTTCCCAATCGAGTTCATCATCTTTGAAACAGTCAACTCTCATAGTATAATACCATTTACTAATAAGCTCACTAGCTTCGTCAAATGTTAGGCGAACACAAGCCATTTCTACTTTCTCTCTGAATTATAATTTTGCAAAGAAAAAAAAAGTTATTTTTAAATAAGTGTAAATAACTGAAACTCTAATAAATTTAATAAATATATAAATCTGGAATAAATAAATACATAAGTAAATGTTGTAAATAAACCTATCTTTTAAATAAATAAACCTATAAACAATAAACAAATACTCTAAAATAAATTTTAAATTACACGAGTAAGTTTATAATTTCAATGATCACCAATCAATTCTTGAATTAATTCTAAAAACAATTTTCCACTACTCTTCACTTTGAAATTTAAGAAAAATTCTAAGCACATAATGATGTCCAAAACATGCAACACTGCTAGCATGAAATTATCGACGTTTGGTTTGAGCCCTGAAACAATAAAGTGGTTTGAATTTCTATTTGTAACCGAACTCAACACATGGAACCGATAAGATTAATGTATTGGGTTATCATCACTCGCAACAATCCAAAATTCAATTTTTCCACTATCTTCACTAGAATTTATTTGAGTCCACTTATTCCACCTGACGACCACACCATTAATTATATTTAAATGGAATTCTCTGGGAGACCAATCGAAAAAGGGTTTTACTTCAGGCCTTGAAGAAACACACTTTTTCTGAAATTTAACGTTGGGCGCCAATTGTTACTCATTTAATCTGTCTGTGAACCCCTTTAATGGAAACGGCGTAAGCACAGGGGTTCTCGAACTTGATTTTACGGGTCGTGTCTTTTGTTCTCCAGAGCATTTCACGTTAAATATTTGGTGACAAGGTGTAACAATTCACATAAAAGATGGCGGAAA
>JASCZW010010539.1:0-36221 GCA_034211315.2 Aedes japonicus | reverse complement strand
CTTAGTCTCTGAGTTCCAACAAGCCTTCAAAAATCATTCCGTTCATAGCTTTCAATCATCTTAATTCAAAATAAATAACGATAGTCGAAATTTTTCATTAGTCAAGACAGTTTCGATAGTCATGAAAAAAATTTTAATGAACAGATTGTTTTGAATTGGAAAACACTTCACACAGGCATAAATTGATTCAGTCCGAAGAAATACTTGCTGTTTTTCTAGTTTAATTGATATGCAATAAACTGGGAGTGAAACTAAGGTAAAACTGTTTGAATAAACATGACATTCAGTGCTCAATTAAGCAAGGCATCGACAAAGTTCCGAAGAATTGGGATATTGTCTAAGAAGTTCTAAAAAGTTATTATAACAACTACTGATGCTTTGAGCCATCGCGACTGTCGTCAGCATTTACAAAGGCCGCTTTATTATTTACGTAACTAGCTGAACCCGGTGCGAGCCTTGCAACGCATGCGACTAAATGAATGAAAGATTAATAGAATTGGCGTGTTTATAGTTTTTGTTCTGAATGAATCTCGTAAACATATTTTTGTTTGTTAGTGTGTGTTATTTATGAAAAAAAAAGGTTTGCGTTATTAATTTAACCCTTGGATCGGTAGTTTCTACCGGTTTTGCTTTCTACGTAGAAGCATTTCACAGACAAACGAAGCCGTATCCTATCAGTTTGTACGTAATTTTCTCTTGAAATTCTTGACTCAAAAATGGATTCAAACTTCTATCAAAATATACTTCTTACCTGAGAAATACACATTTTGTTTTTTAGTTGCATGGATAATACTCATGTTTGGTTCAAATGTCTCATTTCATTGGTTTTAGACCCCTCCCTCACCCTCTCCGAGGGACGGCGTCTTGAACCACCTAAGAAAAAAACTTGCCCAAAAATCCCCACATGCCAAAGTTGGTTCCATTTTAAGAACTCCAATTCCAAGAACTCGAGCTTTGCAGAAATTTGTGTTTCATTTGTTTGGAAGTCCTCTCCTTCCAGGACGGGAAGAAGCTTCGAACCATCATAAGAACCTTCTCCGGCCTCAACAACCCCTAGTTTTCATAACAGTAGGTATGATTCTCATGTTTGGTTGACATTTGTGTCTAATTTTCATTAGAACTCACTTTTTCCAGAGAGTGAAGGAGTCTCAAACCTCCATAGAAACATTTCTTGCTTCCGAAAACCCCTACATCCAAAATTTGGTTCCACTTGTTTGATTAGTTCTCGAGTTATGCAGAAATTTGTGTTTTATTGGTGTGGGAGCACCCCTTCCAGATGCGGGAGGGGTCTCGAACCATCATAAGAACCTTTATCGACTTCAATAATCCTTGCATAAAAATAGTCATACCTGTTGGGATAATTCTCATGTTTGGCTCAAATTCTTGGTTCATTTGTATAAGAGCCCCTTTCAAAGAAAAGGGGGGTCCTAAACCACCGTAGAAACATTTCTTGCCTACAAAACCTCCACATGCCATATTTGGTTCCATTTGTTTGATTAGTTCTTGAATTATGCAGAAAATAGTTTTTCATTTGCATGGGAGCCCCTCTTTCTTAAAGCGGGAGGGGTTTCGAACTTTGATAAGATCCTTTCCCAGACCCAAAAACTCCTGCATACAAATTTGCATACCGGTAGGGATAGTTCTCATGTTTGTTTAAATTTGTGTATCGTATGTATGGTAGCCCCTCCTTTCAGAGTAAAGAGAGGTCTCAAATTACCATAAAAACATTTTTTGCCTTCACCGGCCCCAAAAATCTCTGCATACAAAAATTCACACCGATCGATCCTTCCGCTCGCGAGTTAAATCGTGACAAAGGAAACCCCAACTCATTTTTATTTTTATTATTATATAGATAATATTCCAGCTGCTTAGAAAAGTCATCCTCGGCAGTTCAATTTCTGGATAAGCATATGGAGTTTGTTTCCAGATGTGACATCTTTGGATCGATCTGACCACTCCAAAGATAACCGCATCACATTCAGAAGGGAATCTTCGGGTAATTTTTTACGTGCAAGAAAAGGACGAGAAGCGTACCTTTTGGGGCACCTCTTTCCAGACTGCTCATAGATGAAATTCATGGTGAAAGGCTATTGAATAAGTAAATATTTTCATAATAAAAGTACAACAAAATCATTCCAGATCAATTTCATATCTTTGACAGATAGTTTCAAAATTATGTTTTAAAGGACTGCAAATAAAATTGTAAAGTCTGTATCCGCAATAATCCAGACACCTCAAGACATGAATAAAACATAAATTTCGTATTATATTTCCGTCGTAGTTGTTTATTTCAGATTCATGGGATGTGTTTTAACAATTTGTGAAGACAAAACATAGTTATTCGGTATTTGCATACAATTTTCGAACTTTGCGCTTAACTCCGTCCATTAGGGTTTGTACAGACTCTTCAGAAATCGTAGAAGCCGTCTGTGTCCAAATTTACTAGAAGTCTTTGATGTCTTTGATTCCTTGCTTCTTTCCAGAAAGCTTCTGCTTCATCAGAGCCCAATATCTCTCGATTGGTCGTAGCTCTGGGCAATTTGGCGGGTTAAAGGTTTTTGGTACAATGTTCACTTGCAGACACTCTTTCTGATAGATCTCCTTGTTGATTGTGCCTGTAGTGACGAAAGATTTACTCTTTTTGCCACACGTGCAAATTGCTTGCCACACAAGGTATTTTTTGGGAAATTTCGATACCTTCTTTGCTCTGAAATGCTCAGTTGTAGTATTTCTGGACATAGCAGAATAAAAAGCCAGCCCTCGAAGCTGCTTGAAACCCTCCAGGACATAAGTTTCATCGTCCATAACAACGCATGAAAACTTCGTCAAATATTCGCAGTAAAAACGTCGAGCCCGTGATTTTGTTGTCTGCTAAGTTCTGTTTGTCGTTGCGATTTGGAACTGTTTTTACTTTATACGACTTAAATTTCAAACGTTGTTTTGATTTTTGGAAAAAACCAGGCTACATCCTTATTCTACGAGCCACCGTTCGAATGGAGAGATTTGAGTTTTTCGTTAATATCCTTTTCACCTTTCGGTCCATGACAGGATCAGCGCGTCCAATGGTTTTGTCACTTCTCGGTTTCCTCTCCACCTTCAAACGTTCCGAAAATGATTTGACCACATCGTCAACAGTGGATTTAGGCAAATTTGCCGTACGCCCGTACAAAATTCGCTCGCGCACTTGTTTTTCTTTCGTCGCCATCTTGAATACTAAAAATGAAATGTAAACATCAATCATAGTCTGTTTCATCATAGACTCGCAGCTATACCAGAGTGAATTTTTTCATTCCTACGTGCAGTATTTCAAAAGTTACAATAATTTGAAGGTGTCCGGATTAATCTGAATACAGATTTTACACGTTTTAGATATATTCTCAATAATGCTGGTTTACCAGTTTGTTGATGAGTTCTGGTAGATGTTTATACTTGTGTACAGATGGAGGTAGTGGCTTCACATAGTTGAAATCTGCCATGATGAGAGCTTCCATTTTGTGGTACAACTGCTTTACTCTTTGAGCATTGAGCTGCTTTGAAGAAACGGCTAATCTGCTAATCAACTTCACATGATTGGCCAGCTGTTTCGAAATACCTAGAATTTCTGCGAACTTTTACGGATCTGTTATAAGACGTCGCGCTTTGTTGCCAGTGTTGCTGCTACCGGTACATCCAATTTTTTGTCGATTCACGCTCACCTTAAACGCATCCTCGAGGTTGGTATATGAGATTTTTCCGATATGAGGGAAATCGGGTAAAATGAACAATTTACTGAAGTCAACCCTAAACGAAACCATCATTCTTCGATTTTCTAGACATTTTTATATAAGTACAGTGCAAGTGAGAGTAATATTATCAATGGCGATCCTCAAAACGGCATGGTATGTAAGATTATTAAATGATGAAGTGAATTTGGGCAAAATGGACAACTTACTGAGGTAAGCCCTAAACATAACTATCACCATTTGATTCTCCGGACATTTTTACGCAAGTACAGTGCCAGTGAGAGCAGCTTTACCAGTGCCGATCTTCAAAACCGCATAGTATATGAGTGTTTTCAAGTATGGAGGGAAATTGGGTGAAATGGACAATTTACTGAGGTCAACCCTACACAAAACCATAACCATTCAATTTTCCAAACATTTTTACATAAGTACAGTGCAAGTGAGAGCAATATTACTGGTGTCAATCTTCCGAACCACATGGTATATGAGTTTATGCATGTGAAAGGGAAAATCGGGTAAAATGGGCCACTTCCTGGAATCCTTTCAAAGTAGAATTTGTTCCATACAGTTCTTCAGCTTTTTGGGTAATAGTTGCATCCAAAATGAGGAGAGTTTGCATCCAAAATGAGGAGAGAAAATGGGCAAACTGGGACACTTACTGTGGTTAACCTTAAATGAAACCACCACCATTCTCCTCGATTTTTTCTCCATAAGATAAGCTAATTATCAGGACTCCTACCCAGCGCCGTCTAAATTAATGGGATTTTGGATCCATTTTTGCCCACTGTGCATCGATGAAATGCTTGATTCATTAAATATCTGAACCCAAACAAAAACGAACCTATCTAAGCACCATATTACTGAAATGAAAATGTTGAGTTCTTAAAATGAAGGTCACTTATTGCACTTTGATGGAAAATAGTGAAATAAATATTCCGACTCCAACACTGAAGAAGTCTGTAATTCGCTAACCAAATAGGCCTATCTGTCGAAGGATGTAAAATTTTGCGTTTTTTGTGGTTTGTAATTGATTAAAATTCAATAGTTATTGAGCTTTAAATTAATGTAACGATGGATCAATAATGACTTAAAAAGCTCGTGTTGTTCAAACCGAGCTAACCTTGTGCTCAATTCACGATCATGAAACATGGCATAAAAGCATCGTTGTTTCTAGCAAGGTGCTTAATCTTAAAAAGGCAGTTTAAATTCGCCATACAAATCACTCGGGCGCGAATTTCAAATAATGCTCCTAAGGAATAGTTAAAGAGTAGTCATTTTGAATAAATTAACAGGACTCATATTTAAAACGAAGGCACCGTTTCTTGGCATTTCTTCCACTCGATCATTTCGCTAAAGGATCGGCTGGAAGGCAGATGTTCGCGATTACAGTTAATTACGTTTTTTGAGAATGTCTTGTGTGTATTGAGATTCGATTATAAAGTAAATTAGTGAGCATTTTAAACATTATAAGTGGTGTTAAACGTTTCCTATTTTTTTGTTTAGTGGACTGAAATTTTTGAATTGTCAATTCCGCTTGAGTTTTTTTTAATTTAATATATAGGGTAGGGAACGGCTTAATCAAGGATGATTCTTTTAATCAGTTGTTAGAAAATAGAATTAAATCCAAGCATGGGAAAAATCGCTGCACTTTGCGCTCACTTCTCACTCACACGCATAAACATTCAGAAGCGAGCGTTACCACGTTTAAATTATTCCAATTCTGTTCATTACTATCCTTCTTTCATTCTTTCCATAGAAATCAGTACAGTTAATGAATCGAACGGTAGCAGTGTGGACGATTTCTCACTGCCTATTTTTTACCCGCTCAAGCATTAACGATTGCATTCAGTTGGATCACACTCATTTCTTCAAATCACATCTTAAACATCATTCTAAATTTCAAATAATGATCTAACCTGATGTTAAGCAATCTAATGCAACATAAAAACAAAATGGTTCATTTTAAACCCTGTCTCTGCTCTGATCCTTCTCACTGATTGCATTCACTGAGTCAAAATAAAATCATTCGGTATATTCAAATCGCTTGCGTTCATTGGCAACGCATTCATTCAATATAATGTCTAGCTGAAATTTGGTTTCGCATGACGCTGTTTTCCTCGTTTATTTCTTCTACAATGTTCGTTTTCAAGGATTCGTGAAGAATCATTCCATAGGAAGCATCGCACTCTTTCGCTATTCTATTTCATATCCGTGGTGCTCATGCGAATGAATGAATTTTCCCATGCTTGACTAAATCTCTTAAATTTTTCAAATTACTTCACTTTGAATGATACGAACATAAGCTCTAGTTAAGGGGCTAATGATTCAATGTATAAATAAAGCTTGCTTACAAATGTATTACTGTTATTTGCAGATTTAAAATACACCGTTTAGATAACCATCAGTTTCCTATCTGCTGAAGAAGTTCGCTCAAATTTTGCCTTTGTGTATTTTGATTGGTTCGCGTGTACCAGAGGGAATGTCTGCATCAACTCCTTCTCACTTTTAGGCTTTTTGCCAGAATGTAAAGTTGAACATTGAGTTTTATTTCATGTTTCTTCCAGTCATTTTAGGTTGATCTATTTATGCTTATGATTATATTGTCCATCGTCTGGCACTACCATATGCAATAGAAAAATGTTTCGGAGCTGTCCAAAAGTTACTCAACGATAAATAATGCTTCGCTGATGAGCGGCAGCTATGGCATCACTGGTGTTTTTTAGAGAGCCCACGTTTCCTCTCTTCTTTGTTAACCATGGATATAGCGCACCGGTATTGTAACGTGAAGCCTGCTGTCTCTTACATTTGTTGGTTTTTGAACGAATCAGCCCGTTTGTCGTCACAGTCGCTTTGTCACTAGTAATGTTGGAGAGGGTTCCAGGCCGGATCGCCAGAAAGTAAAGATCTTCGTCAACTCTGTTCGAGCCGAGATCGATACTGGAAGCAGTCAAGGAAGCAGCATTAAGAACAGCCGCGGTGAAATGAACACGAGAATGTCGCAAACATCGACGAGTCTCAAAGTGCGCCCGTGTGCGGTGTGCCAAGTGGAAGGGCATAAACCAAAATATTGTCCCTCCTTCAAAGCAACACTCCCACTTCATTTTACTCAATTTTTGAGTACATTGTATACTCTCTCTTTTTCTCTCACAGAAATGTTACTCAATTTTCGTTAAAAAGTGGATCAACTAAATTTTTGAGTAGATCCACTTTTTACAAAAATTGAGTTACATTTTCGTGAGAGAAAAAGAGAGTGTATACAATTGTACTCAAAAATTGAGTTAAATGAAGCGGGAGTGAAAGATGCTGCTCAAACGGCTATGCAAACCTTCTTCATGCGAAGCGAATGGGTGCTAGGAAAATCATCATAAATTTCTACACCCTGGAAATCCATGAGCCGGCACATATTCTGAAAACGTAACATCCTCATCGTCAAATACCGGTGTAGTAACAGTCCATTAACACTCACACAAGAGTATTATGTTTTGGATTATTCCCTTTTTACGTCATACAAATGGCAAAACAGCGAACACCTTTGCACTTCTGGATGGATGTTCGTACTCAACGCTACTGGAGAATTCAATAAGGAGTGTATCGAATATAAGCTATCCACATACATTTGCGTTGTACGCATGATTTGTGATGGTTTTTTATGCTCTGAATACTGCATGCTGTGCGTTTGACTGTCAGCTTTCTTTTGTTTACTTGTTTGTGCGATTCAAATTCTGCGTTTTCAAAATATCGCGTATTGAAAAGGAAGTGAAAATTAAGGTTCTAGACACATGGCTAAGTGAGAAGGGTATTACTATGCGAAAATTGGCGAAGCGGTTTGGAATTCATCATGCGAGTGTTAAAACCATCATTAATAAGTTTGGGGAACACTATTCTTTGGATGAGCTACCAGGAAGAGGCAGAAAACCCGGTTCTTCCAACCCGAAACTGGAGCAGAAAGTGGTATCTCTAATCATGAAGAACAAATCAATGTCAATACGTGATTTGGTAAAAAAAGCAGGAACGAGTGTCGGAATGATCCAGCGTATCAAGAGGCGAAACCACCTGAAGACCTACAAGAAGCAGAAAATCTCGAAACAAAGTGCAGAACAGCAGAAGCGAGCAGCAACAAGGGCCCGGAAATTGTATTCGCGTCATTTGCAGCGTCTGGATGCATGCGTTTTGGTGGACGATGAGACCTATGTAAAGGAGGACTCAAAAACCCTTCCAGGTCCACAATACATTACTTCCGTCGTTGGGGAGGATGTGAGCGATGCGGACAGGTCGGTTCAAGTGGAGAAATTCGGTCGAAAGGTACTGGTATGGCAAGCAATATGTTCCTGTGGTTTGAAGTCAACCATTTTTTACACTACCGGAACTATAAATGCGGAAATCTATCGATCTGAGTGTCTCCAGAAGAGATTATTGCTTTTATATAAGAAGCATAGTACATCTCCACTGTTTTGGCCGGATTAAGCGTCGGCTCACTATGCCAAAACCACTCTCAATTGGCTTGCGGAAAAGGGTATAGATTTCGTTGAGAAAAATATCAATCCACCAAATTGCCCTCAGCTTCGACCCATCGAACGTTACTGGGCAATCGTCGTGAAGAGGGTCTTCAGAAAGACTGGTAAGGCAGCTGGGAACATGCAGTAGTTCAAAAAAATTTGGGCTCAAGCGTCCAAAAAATGTGATGCAACACTTGTCCGGAACTTGATGAAGAGCATTCGATCCAAAGTTCGAAAATTCGTGAAGGAATAACTTAAATTTCATCCGGTCTTCATTTTGTTCAAGTTTAACCTCGTACAATAGAGGATAAATTTTTTGTATGAATAAAATATCGGTTTTCAACATAATTTGAAAGAAAGTTTGTGGAAAACTTATTTTCGATACACTCCTTAGTTCAGGAGCTGGTTCTCATTGTGCAAGTGGTTAAACTCTGTATGCACTGGACAAACGGAGCACAACGGACTGAAGAGGATTCTAAGCAGGCTCAAATGGAGATATCTGGAAACAGTTCCAAGCGGTACACACAGAAAAAATAATGAATGTTAAAAAGCGCGTAAAACTTCCCCTCGTTTAATTCCATGGCAAAGGAAGCGTACACAACGCAAACGTTTGCAATCTTTCATACAACAGGCTAGATTCAGGCATTATCTGGCTTAAATTTATATGAAATACACTAAGATATTTTTACACGGTTTGTTTTCGGTGATAACTCCAGAACGGAACAACTTATCGACCTGATTTGGATTACATTTTAAGTTTTTTAACAGTAATCATATGACAGTTTTCCAAAAAATCACAATATTTGGTGTAAAAATTCAAAATTTCAAAAACTGTATTTTGATCATTGCATGGAATGGTAACGCATACAAACAAAATCGAAGCAATAAAAATTGTTTAAGCATGTGAATTTATCAACTCTATTTAGTCTTTTTTTACACGGTTCCTTACTAAAAGGGAACGTATCCCCCGTGTAAAAAAAACCTTTGTGTATCTCATTAGTTTCTTGCAAATCTAGCATTCCCTTTATGTGCATTAGCCTGGATCTGCCGCGGTGATTGACTTCACCTCGTTCCAAGACAAGTTTTCGTATCTGAAGGGTTTGCCCACTAGAGCTACGATGTAGCAGAATACTTATCGGGCTTGACAACACGAAGCTGAAGACGACTTGCGCGACTCGGGAAGGGACTCCCGACAACTGGTGATGGAGATGTCTCTTCCAGGTATAAATTTGTTTTTGCTGATAAGTATGCTCGGATTCTAATAATTTGGCAAGGAATCTGCAATTGTGGCCTTAAAACCAAGGTTTTTAGCACATCTCACACAATGATGTCGAAGGTTTATATTAAAGAGTGTCTGAAAAAGCGGATTTTTCCCTTCATTCGGCAACACAAGACCAACGTTATGTTTTGGCCAGATCTATCCAGGAGGTACTAGAATGGCATGCTGCAAACAATGTTAATTTCATCGCCAAAGAGATTAATCCTCCGAATTGCCCTGAGCTCAGACTGATCGAAAAATGTTTGGGCCATTGTCAAGCGAAAATTTTGAGGATGCTGTAAAGAAGTGACAAATGCACAACAAATACGTTTAGAGTGGAATAAGTTCGCCAGACAGTGTCACCAGTGACTGTGCAGATCATGATGGCATCAATCACAAGTAAAGTGTGACAGTTCATTTGTAACGGTGAAATGTAATAACTTGTTATATATCGTTCGAAAGCTGATTAAATACCGTTTTGATCAATCGTGCATGTTGTTTAGTTCTTGAGTTATGATCACTTGAATGCGTCCAAATTTACTTTGTATCGGGCTTCATGAAGAAATATTGATAAATTTGAATGTTTCATGCAGTGTTGGAAAAATCATTTTTAAAAAACGATCACTCTTTACTCAGTGCAATGATATATCCCGAAGGAACTTCGCACTTGATGTTCGCGATCGAACTTCAATCTAAAGTTCATGAAAGCGCAGAGTGAGGAAACGTTTCAGTTCTCATCGCGAAAGATCTTTTGTTCCTCCATCTCACAACGTTTCACTCGTATTCAAGATTCGATTCAACCAAATATCTCCTCGGCTTTGTTCTTTTTCTCTAGTGAGTATGTGTAGGCAATGTTCACGTGAGTTGTGATGTTTTTTTTTAAGTATTGTGCCGCCGCAAAAGTCGAGTGGTAGGAAACTTCTGCTGGAATGGGGTGACGCATTGAGGACAAATTCAACCCAACCTCCCCGGCCACACAGTCATCATGCGGGATGTCATTCAAGGGAGATATCTTTCTGTCTAGATTTCATTTCCATGAAATGCGCAGTTTGCTTTTCACGAACGAATGTGTCCTCGCGTCGGTGATTCGAGTAGAAAAAGTTCGCGATGTTTCATTCTCTCATCCCAGAAAGTTCACTCAAGAAACGTTGGCGTATGAAACTAGCAACGGGAAGTTCGCAAGTGAAAAGGTATCGCACGATGAACTGATATTTTTGTGAGAATTCCAACACTGGTTTCATGGGAGCGAATGTGCTGTATAGTATACACAGACGCGCAACGCATCATTTTTCTATTTCTTTTTCTGTCTGCCTCTCTCTTCTTCTACTTAGGGTTTTGTGCGTTTTTGCTGTTCGATATGTTTAGTCCTTGCGGTAAGAAAGTTATATTAGTGGCCGGCATATGTGAAAAGGCAGCCCTATTAAGGCATCATAAGATCGGATAAATTTTCAATAACAAATTGAAAAACGCTCCCTAAAATGTAAATTCCCCTCAGTAAATTCAACAAAATATAAGCATAAAATAAATAAAATGTTCCGTAGATATGTGAAAACAGCTCCATAGAATAATGAAAATCAAGCATTGAAAACCCGGATATGTTCATTAATGTTAGATGCAATGCTAAATATATCATGTATAATCTGAAAATGATTCACTTGAAAAGTAACCTTAAGCTTCAATTAATGTACCATACGGATGTTGGAAAAGTACCTTGATCTTGTCGCGATGCTCTATGAAAAAAGTTGTTATGCAATAAAGTTACAACTTTTATACATCTAAAACATAAAATGTTTACCATAGAATATCGGAAATATTGCCTGTTCTTTATCGAATTTTCCATAAGGCAAACTGTAAGACTTACTGTTTATAAATACCGTTGTAAAGCCCCTTGCCACCCTCGTATATAACTATCAAGTTAACAATCTGATAACCCTATTTACCTGAAACAGAAACGAAAAGCTCCATAAAACATGCATATGGTCCTTAAAACTAATATACACTGTACCTCAAACATCGAAATTTGTTCCGTAGATTAGCACAAATGCTCCATAAAAACTTGTTTTTCCACCACTTGGACTTTGGTTAGAGGAAAATGTTCCATAAAGTCCATTTGCACATACATTAAATATCTACAAATGCTCCATAAACTTAATGTTTTCATCTGTCAGAATACAAACCATGACTTAGGGAAAATGTTTCATAGATTCAAAGTGGTTATCCTTAAATATCCAAACTGGTCCCTAAATTAGGGAAAATTCTCCCTAAATTTGACTTCTAGCATGAACGCTGGAAATGAAAAAGCAGACTGTTGCGCTGGTCGCATAGTACTGTATAGTGTATACAACTTGTATAAAGTTGGGTGATAGTGAAAAGAATTCCCAAACAGCGACAATGCATAATAAATTAATTTTACCAAATACACATGTTAAAATTTTTTTTGAAAGGTGCAACATAACAGACTAGTTTTGAATCCCCAAGAGTGTGAGCTGTTTAGTGGAATACCTGTACCCGAATTATTAATACACGACGCTGAAGAAATCTGCACATTTTTAATGAAATATGCGTATATGTCAAGATAAGCAATAAAGTTCTTCCCATTTTCTAGTGAAACTAGTTTTGGTTAGCAGTAGCGCAAACAAACAATTTCATCATCATTTAAAAGCAATTTGCAAACAGACACTGGCAGTATAGCTGCAGACTATAGACCTCAACATTTTCAAAACAAATGTTAAATTCACTGTCTGTAGATAATTGATAACCAACAGCATTAGAAAACAAACAAAAATATGTTTGTTGGTGGATTTCAGCCAGTGACTCTTAATGCAAAATATGATTCAATAAGGAGTGTATCGAAAAGTAGTTATAAACTTCCAAATATTAAAATAGGCATGAAAACATGGTTAAAATTAACATACTATTTCAGTTTATTATAGCTTAACATGTTTACAAAAGATCCAAACGGAAAAACTAGTCATCATGTTCATTTCTGTAGAATGCCCGTACCTTTGATTTGACACCTGCCATCAAATTCTGCACAGTGACCTTTGTGCACTTCCTGGATGCCGCTGCCCAATTTTTCTTAAAATCGGTCATGTTTTGGGACACTGTACCATCCATCTTAAATATACGCTTGACTATTGCCCAATAGCGTTCGATCGGTCGCAACTGGGGACAGTTTGGTGGGTTGATGTCTTTTTCTACGAACTTGATGTTATTCTCCGTCAGCCACTGTAGAGTGGATTTGGCGTAATGTGCCGATGCCAAATCTGGCCAGAAGAGAGGAGGGGACTGGTGCTTTCTATACAATGGTAGCAACCTGTTCTTCAAACATTCCTTTTGATAAATCTCAGCATTTATAGTTCCTTTTGTATAGAAAATTGAAGAACGCAAGCCACATGTGCAAATAGCTTGCCAAATGAGCACCTTCTGACCGAATTTCTCCATCGCAACAGTCGTATCTGCGGGTTGGCACACGTTCCCCAACAGATTTAGTATAAAACTGCGGCCCCGGTAGCGTTCTTGAATCTTCTTTAACGTATGTTTCGTCATCCATCAAAATGCACTGGTCGACATTGTCCAAAATGCAGCTGTACAGCTTTCGAGCCCTGGTTTTGGCACGAGACTTTTGTTCCGGAGTTTGTTTGGGCACTTTCTGCTTTTTGTACGTCTTCAAGTCATTCCTGCGCTTGATTCGTTGAATCATTCCGATGCTGATCCTGAACTTCTTGGCTAGATCGCGAGTAGAGGCAGATTTGTTCCGTTGAATATAATCCACAACTTTTTGGCCCAAATCGGGGTTGCTGGAGCCGGGTTTCCGGCCACTTCTTGGTAAATCCTTGAGGGAGCACTCCTTACCAAACTTTTCGATGATGCGTTTTACACTTTCCGGGTGAACATTTACTCTTTTCGCAATCTGGTTGTAAGTAACACCCTTTTCGGTGCACCAAGTGTGCAGAATTTTCTTTTTAGTCTCAAATTCAATTCGCGACATTTTGAATACCACTTTATCAACGGAAATGAATGAACCGAATAATCATTTTTGACATGTAAACAAAGCAAATGGCGCTTACACGCTAAAAATATATACAGTAGTTTATGCGTAATAACGCATCGACTGTTTATAACTACTTTTCGATACACTCCTTAGACAAATCCGCAGTCTGAACATAGCTTTAGTATCAACACAGACAGATGTTCGACTTCATCTCATTTACGTGTGAAAAAATATGGCTTCTCTCAAGTACCAATAAGTAACACAGTTTAGAAAATAACGTGCCATTTTCTGCGTTATTTAATGCACATTAAGGAAGTGCTAAATTTGGAAGAAAATAATGGGATACTTCATATAAACTGAGACCAGATAACGCCTGAATCTAGTCTGTTGTATGGAAGAGTGCAAACATTGTTGTATGGCGCATTAAGGACTGCAAACAATGTCGTTGTTTACGCTTTGGCTTAAAATTACACAAGAGAAAATTTTACGCGCCTGTTAAAATTCATTATTTTTTTCTGTGTAATAGATGGCGCCAAAAATGTGTTGTTGTTGATAAGGAAAAAATGGGCGGCCAGCAACTGTAATAAAAGAAGCAATTGGTTGACTGGGCAGCGCTTCTGTGCAAGATGATTCCGACGTGATTAGATTTGAAATTTTGAACGGTTGTCTGCAGTATCACTTTCATTATTTCAAATGAATCAACAACCCATCTTCATCAAAAAATAGTCTAATCAGAAGGAGCTATTAAAAAAAAGGTAAAAAAACAAAACAAACATATTGCTTCATAAAATGTCTCTTCCTTGAAACAAGAAGAATGCACATTTTTGAGTAACGAGGATTTTTATTTTTGATGCTTCTCGTCTTTCATCTTATTTCTTCTTCTTCTACTGGCATCGCTCCAAGCAATGTAGATCACGCGTTCTGCACTATAAAAGAAGAACCGTTCCAACAAGGTTGATTTCTCGCAAATGGCAGGACCTCTTTTGCCTGCAGAAAACTCTGAATTGGAGTTGTTGTGAAGCTTTCTTCAACAGATTTTTTTTTTTTCACTTTCTATCTTTGTTGTTTGAGGGTGGGTTGGGAAAAATTCTTAGTGTCTTGAGGAGGAAATTTTTCTCCGTCTGTGTCACTGATGCTGCCTCTCTTCCTGTTCCGAGCAAATTTTGATATGTCAGCGCAACTGGTGATTTGTTTGCTTCGCAAAATTATAATTATTTGGGAACGAACAAAGGAAAATTCTGGTACATGGTATTTTCTTGACATGCCACGAAAGAAAAAATGAATTTTTAATGATTCCGACGAGTATTTGCTTTTTCAAGTGTTCCCGGAAATACGCCTGCATAAGATTTTCGCATGCTCTGTGCTCTTTTCGGATATTACTTTTATGATCCCTCGTAACATATTTCCCAGAATTTGCCCCACTGCACGAATCACGAACAGTTCACCTCTTCTCGCAAGAACCCACTTCATGCCAACACATCGTCCCAAGCAGTCGGCACCCTACTGGGCCATTACTGTTTAATCAATACTTGAACGAACATAAATTCTCTCCGATCACAGAATTTATGACCGTTATTAGTTTTTCTGGAGGCCAATAAAAGTTACAGAGTGTTCTTCTACTATGCAAGCTTTTTTACGAGTTTGCCCCCAAAAAAAAACCCGCATCACGCATCTTGCAATCGCGGGGGAAGATATACCATATCGAACTCGGAATGGTTTTTGATTCACGAGATTCGATCAGCCTCGCTCAGTTCATCTTCGCAGTTCTCGGAATCGATGAACCCAAACCACACTTTCGGGCTGTAGGTTATTGCAAACTAACTCCCACTCAAACGACTTGGCTCTGGCTCTGGTACAACCATTCCAGCCCACACCATTCACAGAAGCAAAAGCAGAAGCAGATGCAGAAGCCAAGGCATAAATTCTAGCGACAAACGATGCTGGATTCAGGGCATTAAATTTCCTGGAAGCTTATGGAAGCTTCGATCTCCGGCTTCAATTCCCATGCGTTGCCTTTCCGCAGACAGCGTCGAATGGATTCGTTTCTCCGATAAAACTATTGGAAAAAATTTACATAAAAATCGTTATCGTCCTTCTTTCTGTGCTGCAAGCTCAGCTCTCCGGGCTGAGATTTGTGCGGGAGGCTGCCTGCAGTACATAGCGAAACAAAAAGCATGAGCAAGACAGGGGGACCTTGAACGGATTTTAATGCCACGACCGTTCCGAAGGGGGTGGGAAGGCATGGTGGGGGGAAGGTGGGAGGACTGCGTGTGCAACAATAAGCTCGGAAGCGGCTGAGTCACAGCAGTGTCTCAGATGTCATTAATAAACATGGAGACGCGACAAGTCTCCGGTATCATTTAAATGCAAAGCTTGGTGCGGTGAAAATTGTTTTCTCCTTGGCGCAGCATGTGGTAGATTTAGCAATGGGATGGTTTTGTCGTTGTCCATTTTATATTCATCAGCGGTAGAGATTAAGAGGCGTTTGTGGGTTCAGGAATATTTCAAACAGGACTTTGAGAGGTAGAGACCAGGATTGTGCTGTCCAAATGGTGGGTGAATTCATGTTTGTTGAAAAATAGATGTTCACAAACTGGGGAAATACTCTCATTACAGAAAAAAAAAACACATGTTAAAGAGTGCCAGTTTTTGGAAAGAAAATTGATGATATTATGTACTGTTCGAATTGCCTGCAAACTGCCTTTGCTTATTCTTTAACTTTGAATTTATGAAGTGATTGTTTTCTCGAAATATGTAGAAAAATATTTGAGAGAGTCTGAGCAAGCTGATAATTGACCAAGAACAAATCGAAACATTGTGGACGAAGACAAGCAATAGAGATAGTTGGAATTAAATGAAAAATACTAATCTTTCTTCTCATTTTCTAGTGCTAGTTCAAATTCACACTCACCAGGATTCAAGAATCTCGTAACAGTAACCGTAGACTAACTCGAACAATTCACAGATCGGAAGCAGTAATCAGAAACGTAATGATAAAAGGGGGCAACCCCGGCGTGGTGGTTAACATCCATACCTCTCACGCAAAAGTTTTTGGTAATAATTACAATGTTTTTAGGGATGACCGTAACTTTCACCAGTCTGAAAAGAAATCAGGAGGGGGTGTACTAATTGCCATTTCAACAAATTTCAATGCAGAAATCATCTCGCCAGAAAAATGTAATGATTTCGAACATGTTTGGGTAAAGTGCAAATTTCGGGGAAACACACGTATTTGCCTCTGTGTATTTTCCACCGAACAATGCTCGCAAAGACTCATATGAAAAATTCTTTAGTATTGCCGATAAAATTTCGGCCAATCTTACCCCAGAAGTGAAAATTCACATATACGGGGACTTTAATCAACGTAGTATTGATTTCTTTCATGACACAGAAAATAAAAGTATCTTACTTCCAGTCGTTAGGGAAAATGAAACACTGCAGTTTATATTTGACAAAACTGCCAGTTAAGGGCTCAACCAAATCAATCATGTAAAAAATCAGCAAAATTGTTATTTAGATTTTTTATTAATAAATATTCAAGAAGACTTCTGTGTGACCGAATTTCTTATTCCATTATGGAAAAATGAAGCATTTCACACAGCAATTGAGTTTTCCTTATTCATACACCAATACCAAAAACCCGACGACAGCGAATATGAAGAGGTCTTTCAATATCATTTGGTTAACTTTGACAGTATTAGGCAAAGGTTAAGTAGTATAAATTGGCAAACGATTTTTAGAACCGAGGAAAATATCGAATCTTCTTGTTGCATTTTACAAATTGTTATTCAAGTTTTAGTTGAACATGTATCATTGAAAAAAATAAGGAGACAAATTGATTCAAAAACCCAGTTTGGTATAATGAACAAACTAAAAAATTAAAAACTGCGAGCAAAAAGCACATAAGGTATACAAAAGAAATTGTAGCAACGAGAATCTGGTAAATTATTTGAATATTTGCGACCAGCTAAATCAAGTCGTCAATATAGCCTTTGTTGAGTACAACTCAAAAACCGAGTTAGAGATAAAATCCAATCCAAAAAAATCTTTAACTATGTAAAACTAAACTGAAATCTGACAATTTTCCATCAAAAATGTACCTTAGATGAAAACGTAGGGTCTCACTTCACCAGAAATTTGCAATCTATTTGCAACTTTATTATTTCGGTTTCTTTCCAGAATTTAGTAGAGATATTAGTGTAAGCAATATAAATGTGAATGACATAAGGAAGCATTGAAAAAATTGGATGTCTCCAAAGGATGTGGGCCCGATGGAATTCCTCCCATTTTTCTGAAAAACTTAGCTTCGGAGCTTTCAACTCCCCTTGTTTTGGCTTTTCAATATGTCGATCGAATCTGGTATTTTTCCCAACTCGTGGAAAAGTTCCTATCTAGTACCTATTTTTAAATGTGGCAAAAAATCCGACATACGAAATTATCGCGGTATTGCCATTCTCTCTATCATTCCGAAACTTTTTGAAGCGATCGTTAATGAAAAACTATTTTGTCAAATTATAAATAGAATCTCTACCTTGCAAGATGGATTCTTCAAAGGACGCTCAACTAATACAAATTTACTCGAATTCGTCAACTATTCGCTAGTTGCAATGGATAATGGAAACCATGTTGAAGCTCTATATACAGACTTCAGCAAGGCATTTGATCGCATTGATATACCCATTAGGGTGGCTCACCGTTTATATGAAAAAACGTAAACTTGACCACATGAAGCCAGAACAGCTCTTTTTTGGATCCATTTGGGGTTCCAAACAACTGTGTAAAATTTGGTAACGATTGGTTGTAAACCGGCTTCCCGCATTGCGTTTGAAATTTGTATGGAAATTAGTATGGGAAAACGTACTTTTTTGCATTTTCATCCCTAGAGACCCCATTTTTGCTTGGATCACGTAACTAATCACGTAATTTCTCGATCGTATCGATATCGATACTCATAAACATTTGCACAACTTTATGGGTGTATTTGGAGATGCCTCCCCCCCCCCCCCCATGCCAACCCAACCCCTCTCCCTCAATTCATAGTAATCTCCAAATACAACCATAAAGTTGTGCAAATGTTTAGGAGTAGTTCATCTGAACATTCCAAATCGATGAGACAAGAAACGCCAAAGTTATTGCGGATTGAAATCTGGCTTCCATTGATACACCGGCAGTGTTGGCAGAACAAATCATTTTTAGCAATTAATTCGAACCATCGATCTTTGAACACCTATAACTTTTTAAAAGGAACGTTTTAGCGCCGCACATCTTTCGACAAAGTTGTTAGGCACATCCTGGACTATACTTTTAACTGATTAGTTAAAGGTTTCATGCTAAACTGAGGTCTCTAGTAATGAAAATTCAAAAAAGTATGTTTTCCCATACTAATTTCCATACAAATTTCAAACGCAATGCGGGAAGCAGGGCTACAACCAATCGTCCCCAAATTTTACACGGTTGTTTGGGACCCCAAATGGATCCAAAAAAGAGCTGTTCTGAAAAAATGATCATGTTGAGCCACCCTAATACCCATGCTTCTATTCAAACTGCAAAAAATGGGTATTGAGCTAAATTTTCTTAAATGGCTCGAGTCTTAATTTACTGATCGACAACAAATAGTCATATTTAAAGGAAAGACTGCAAATCCTATTCGAGTTACTTCAGGAGTTCCTCAAGGCTCCCATCTCGGCCCTCTTTTGTTCATACTATTTTATTTGTTGTTTTTTTATTTTGTTATCATTTTAAAAAACGTAAAATTTTTTATTTATGCGGACGATTTAAAGATATTTTTAATAATAAAAAACAAAGAAGATATAAGACTATTCAAAAACGACGTACTCTTATTTTATAATTGGTGCAAAAAAAGCCTTTTGCTGCTAAACGTTCAAAAATGTAAATCAATATCATTTAGTAGAAAGCGGAATACTCTAGACTGTACAATCTCTCTAGGAAACCAGGCAGTTGAAAAGTGCGGAAGAATTAAGGATTCAGGTGTTATTTTAGATAAGAAACTAACATTCATTGACCACTATAACACAATAATCAGTAAAGCAAGTAGCATGCTTGGATTTATAAAACAATTAAGTTACAGCTTTCATGACCCATACACAATAAAAACATTATACGTTGCATATGTGAGGTCAATACTTGAGTATTGTAGCGTTGTATGGTCACCTTTTTCAGTCACGCACGAACAACGAATAGAATCAGTTCAAAAGCAATTTATACTATTTTCCCTTCGAAAACTAGATTGGGCAAGATTTCCTTTACCATCTTATAAAGCTCGTTGTATGCTCATCAGCATCCAAACATTAAAAGAGCGTCGAGAATTCGCAATGGTCTCAGTTGTAAGCGATATCATTTCGCATCGTATTGATTGTGAAGAACTTTTATCAATTACTTACTTTTATACAATTACTTTTAAAATTACTTAATTTTTACATACCAAGTCGACAACTATGAAATCGATATGGTTTTACTACAAGCCACCATCGTACAAATTATGCTAAATTTAGACCTTTAAATCGGATGATGGCAACATACAATATGCACTGCAAAAACGTTGACTTTACAACGACAAAATATAAATTGAAGCAATACTTTAATGATATTTGATAAATGTACTAGTATTGAAGCCAAATACTGTTACAAATATATTTATGTAGATATAAGAGTGACAAAATATGTAAAAATAACTGTAAAAAATGGTCTACACATGATTGACGTCAAATAAATAAAAAGTCACGAGTTTGAATCTCACCCCTGGACAAGTTACGCAAATACCCAAAAAGTGATACGGTGACTACGACGGGAGATGAATCAGCCCAGGGCTGAAAACCTCGATAAAAAGAATAATAAAAAAACGTAATGATGAGAGTGGAAAAGTACGGCATTCAAAAGAAACATAAACATATGACACACACGTACACTGAAAAATACGGAAATGATAATATTTATGTGTCCCACGCTTGATTTTTTGCAAAATGATCAATAAATAATATATATTTCTGACCACACATACTTCCTATTGGTACAATTAATCACTATGTGTGGTCACAATTTCATTTGCCATATTAACTTCTTTAGTGTTTCTCAGAAGGTTCTGTTTATGTATGAACGAATTTATATTGTATGGAATTTAACATTTGGCATTTTTGCCAATAATATAAGTGGATTTTTTTTTCATATCGTACAAATGAGTGAGACTGGACAGTTTTCTGCTGCAGAGATCCTGGACTTGGGGCTGAGCCTACTAATCATTCTGTGCAGATGCAGCCACTACAAGTACCCCAAACCGGGGCCAGATTGATTTTTGCGATAAAACATATGTTCTGGACTATGCACTAATTTATTTTTTCTAATGAAAAAAAATTCAACCTAGACAGTCCCGACTCAATGGTTAAATAATTGGCACAATTTGAGAAAGAATCCGCAGGCGGTTTTCTAGGAGACTATCCTGCCCTGGTATGCATAGTTGACGTAACCATCATCGGTATGAATGTTGAAAAAACGCGTTTTCCGAGTTTATGCTGAAATGCAATGTATACCAACAATTGGACAAATGTTCAGTCCATTTGATGAAGTTGTACTATTAAAAGTGAGCCAGCAAGATAATTAGAATAGTTTCATTGTGTTATCATCTGTAAAACGCAAACGCCAACTTATGCAAATAAACAGGCATATTATTGAACGTTTATTCTCATAGTTTGGCTTAAAAACCAGGCTGCTAAATTCTGAATAATACCTTGAGCCTGGGCATACTTATATGTCAGCGGATTAATTTCATGCATCGGTTGAGCGCACGATGAGAGACGTTCCTCGAAAAAAAGTTCACAATTTTCCAGATTTTGTCAACTGTGTGAGAAACTCAGGGGATGGCATTAAGCCACTCGTTTTCGAAATGGAGCCGTCAGATTTCTTGGAATGTTTTTTTTTTCAAATTGGAGCAATCTGTTCTAACCAAGTTTAAGGTGACAAACCGAAGATTGCAAACATCAAACATGCCATCTTCTTCAGAAGAACATATGATATTCAGAACTCGTATAATTATAACGAAGATATGAAGACATCCCAAATAACATTGCCAAAACCATCCAGCTTTATTAAGTTTTACTAAAGTTTTATGAACGCCACTAGAAATCAATTCGGTTTTATTAAGGCAGCAAGAGATGCCAATAGGTTTCAAATTTTAGTCAGGTTTATAAGAATCTACACAGCTTCTTTACAACGATCTTAAGACCTTGACTTCTAAAATTCCTTTTACTCCTATCAAAGGTTTTATTTTGACTCTATAAACTCATAAAATGCTGTTTTGAATTGCCGTTTTAGGACTCATTCATATAATCTTATTATGGTCAGTTGAAAAAGCATTTTAAACCCATTTTGCCTCCAGTAAATGCATTAAAAGGCAAATTGGCATTGAGGAAAGCTACCAAACGACCAGATAGTTTTATAGTTGCCATTGCTAAGATAAATTGGCTTTTTTGCAAAACTGTGATTTCTTGCAATCGCCATATTGAATTATATGAAATAATTGAAACGTATAAATACATCAAATTATAAATGTAGTACAATTGAACTGTAGATCTGAGACAAATTTCGGTATTCGTTCAGATAACCTTATTGAATTCCATCAATTTTCAGAAGTTTCTTGATTAATTTATCGAATATATTTCTCTAAATTTAGTTTTTGTTGTTGTAAACTCGCATAATTTCCGAGGCGCATTAATTGTCAGCTCTTATCGTGCCAATACTCACCATAAAATCAAATGCGCATATGATTTGGAGCGCGATACGCTATAAAAAACTCAATTTGTTTCATATATTTTGCTATCAAACATAATTTCCCGCATCACTTGAGCTTTTTTCTTAGCCATTATTTACTGTTGAATGAATCAGAAGAGAAGAGAATCGAACAAAGCAGAAGAAAAAAAAAACAACCACAATATCGCCGTGAATTTGACAGCTGTGGCCATTCGGCCCTATACTGGTTTTGATGACGGCCAATAGGGTTTATGATTTCTCAAGTGGTCATAACATCTTTCACTAGAACATTTTAATAATCTTTATGGTCTTGGAAAGGTTTTATTAATTTGTTTGCGCAACCGTCTATAGAGTGGGTCACTTTGTACACATTTCGGCTTTAAAGATGCATAGAGGAGGTGTTGGTGGATAAAACAGTTTTGAATGTAGTTTCATCAACAAAGCCGTGAGGAGTGCTGTACGGCTGGAATAGAACTGAAATAGTGACTTGGGATTGCAACTACTGACAAAAAAATAACAGATGAAAGATGTTGAAAAACTATCTTTCAATTTGACCGAGCAGTTTCAATGCCAGAAGGAAGCCAGTGGGATAGAAAAATCTAGGAAGTCTTCTATCATCAAAGAGTGTTTGCCTTTGATGCAGGAGCAGGAACGCGAATACTGGATTAATTTGCCTGAAAACAATAATGAAGCATATGAAGAGTAAGAAAGTACAAGTGGTTAGTACTGTTAAGTAACTCGATACAACCATACATTTTGTTGGTTTATTAAATGCTTTGAAGAAAAAGGAATCAGCTAACAGTTCATTTTATGGCTCCATAGATGGACATAAAATTAAAATAAGTAATGCATTTTGGAACCTATAGCTAATCCATTGAATAAAGATTGGAAGGGGATTGCAAAAATACCTTTGTAGTAAGACATAGTGTGGTGGAAAACCATTTGCCGGAAGGCCGTGGCCGATGCTACATACTACCAGAATACCCTCTCGTGCCTGAAAAAAAAGTCAATCGCCTAGCACTTCCACATTTCTTCATTGAGACTTTCGATGCCAAAGTTGCCATTTATGCATTCGTATCATTGTGTGGTCGGTACAACGATGCTCTATGCCCAGGGAAGTCGAGAAAATTTTGTACCTGTAAATTTTCTGGACTGTACCGGGAAACCAGACACAGAAAGGTCTTGCTTTGTAATCCTATGCGCATACCCGCAGAGCTTTTGAAGGCCCTAAGGAAGAAAGAGGTGGTGTTATGGTGGCTATTTTATTACTCGGAAAGCTGTGAGCTTTCGAAACGTATACAATAAATGATGACATCAACTCAACACCCACTTGCTGGCTCCTCATGCAATTTTACTTCTTTTACTTGGTTTTGATTATATATCAGAATTACAGGCTCATCCCTTTCCACTTTCTCGCCAAGGAAAAAAATCCATCAATTCTATCCCATTTTCAACTCCGAATGTCTATGAAGGCAGTATGAGGGATACAGTATCCCCACTGATCGTAAGGAGCCGGCCAGGTGTTTTCCAGAGATCGATAGATAGCAAGTATGTATGTAATCTCTAATCTGCTTTCCCTGGTGCATTCAACTTCACTTACAGCCACCCGTGATGTGTACGGTCAGCTTGGTCAACATATGTGTGGAGAGACTTCATTAATGCGCTTACGCCAAATGGTGCTTACGCCAAACCGTTCTTTTCAATTTATCTCACAATTTTTCGAAGAAACTTTTTTTGTTTGTACTTGGAAGCAATGTATTATAGGGTAAAGAATGCGAAAAAACAAAAAAGTGCATTTTGGTCGTCTTGGCGCTTACGTCAACTATGCATCCCAGGGCAGTATCAATTGGGCGAGGGATCGAAGTATACCGCGTTCAAAATCTGACATGTTGATTTTTCAGATGCATTTTTCCTCGAATTTTAACCGTTGTTTGTCCAACAAAAAACAACACCTTTAAGGGGGGATATACAGTTAGAACGAGAAAAAAAAATGCACATTTGAAAAACAAAACTCAAGGGGAAGTTTTTACTCAACTCAATCACAATTATCAAGAACAATTATAAGTGTATCCATGTTGTGTACACAATTATTGTTTTAAATTTTGTTCACAAAATGGCGGCAGTTAGAGAACGTTGAAAAAGTCGTTGTATTTTGCTTGTGCCGGCTCTCCTGGTCGCAGTTTTGATCTGAAACCTGCTAACCCAAAACAATTAAATACATTTACAGTTAGTAGATGAATTAAAAAAACAGAACCACAAATTGCACTTTTGGCGAATTTCTATGAAAAAGTCCTCATTTTTTCCGCCATTTTATAATATTTTTCCATATTTAATAATAAATTTTTACAATAGTTTTTAATTCATATAGAGGGTAATACTTGAATAAAGAAAACCTATAAGTTTCAGCTTAATCGAATAGTTAGTTTTCGAGTTATCATCGGCATAAACTCCAAAAATGCTTTTTTGAGAAAAACGCGTTTAAAATAGGTCTTCGCGGTCAAGCGTCTCCTAATACTTACGGCTAAAATATTTACCTGCACTTAGTAATTCAGAAAAAGCACCAAAAAATGAAAAAAGTGCCACTAAATTATTAAGGCCTGTGCCAACAAATAATGTGTGATCAGCATTAAAAAATTAGGAATGAGCAATAAAAGATGAGAAAAGATCTTCGGATAATCTAATTGTGACCGGTAAATCTATCAAATAAAGCAACAGCTATTAGTATATGTGCAATTAAATATGGCAGTATTTCCGCCAAATTATGTAATTTGAGCACTAAACTATTCGCATATGTCTTTTAATTTTGTTGGATTTTCCCATAAAAACAGTAAAATGAGCAATGGATAAATAAATATCCATTGCTCATTTTACTGTTTTTATGGGAAAATCTAACAAGAATAAAGACCTATGCTGAATAGTTTAGTGCTCAAATTGCATAATTTGGCGAACTACTGCCATATTTAATTGCACATATACTAATAGCTGTTGCTGTTAGTTACCGGTCCATTGATTGTCGAGATCTTTTCTCATCTTCTTATTACTAATTTTTTGTGCTGATCACACGTTGACTGTTGGCACGAACATAATAATTTAATGGCACTTTTCATTTTTATTGCTCAAATCTCTCTTTTAATTGATGATTAATTATGCTGCCTAATACTTACTGCGCGCGAAAAAGGCGTCTTCGAAAAACGATGAAAAGAAACACTTGGATTTCGAATTTAAAAAAAAAAGGTTTCAGGACCGTATTCTACGGGAAATTTACTATCTTTTTATGCAACAAAAAATAAATTGAATTTTTTGGTTATTCTAACTGTATATTACCCACACACATGCCAGTTACTCGTGGCTAGCTCGAGGGTAATGGGTCACATAATCGTTTGGAAAGGGCTAGGTAGGTAACTTATTTAAGCCAATGTTTGCTGTTTTTGGTTGCGACATCTACCAAATCCTCGATCCCTGTAGTCCCATTCAGGAACTAAGCCGCAGATGGGTGACCACAGCTTGTTGGGCAGGTACAAGGGTTGTCTACCTCGGGCCACTAGGGTGTCCAATAGTCGTGCTCTGGAGGCATCATTATACGGGCAATGCCAATCTGTGTGAGCGATGTTATCATAACCGGTTCCGCACCTACATATGTTGCTATCGCCGAGGTTAATTCTGTAGAGATGTGCGTCTAGTTGGTTGGACATAAGTCTTGACATCACACAAATGAAACCGCGACTTACACCTTTCAACCACGATCTCGACGAAACATTTGGAATAATGGAATGTAACCACCGCCCAATCGTTTTGCCAACTTTAAACTCTGACGTACTAAAGGGAAAAATTCATCATTTGAAATTCTTCTTTCATAAATCTCGACTTCTTGTGCGCCCACCTTTGCTAGAGAGTCCGCCTTCTCATTGCCTGGAATTAAGCAATGTGAGGGGACCCATACAAAGGTTATCTCAAATGATCCTTCGAAAAACGCACACATCTGGTCCCTTATTTTTGAAAGAAAGTAAGATGAGTGCCTCACTGTTTTCATCGACTGCAGGGCCTTAATAGTGCTGAGACTATCTGAGAAGATGAAATAATAGTCTATGATATATCAGCAGATATTGAATGCTATCTGTTGTAAAGCTGCGTTTCAAATGCTATTTAAATGCTTGTAACCTGTAATAGGCTGTCGTTAAGACGCTTTGGAACTGCTTATTAGTTACCTGGGAATTGCTTTCAAAATCACTATGTTCCCGATTTTTTCAACTGAATCAAACGCGATCACGTGAGAAAATGCACCAGGACAAGCCGTTTGATTGAAAACACGTCAAAATATCAATACATAAACAATCGAGAGGTCTTTTGACGGAAACTTATCATAAAAATCGATTTTTGAAGTGGGCACTTTTTCTGTCACTGCTTTTTTTTCAATACAAATTGATACTTTAGTTCTTTAATTCTCTTTTAAGAATTTTGTTAGTTTTTAATTTAATTTAATTTAATTTAATTTAATTAGTTCTTCAATTCTTTTTGTATTATTATTACAAAAGTGAAACTTGAGAAGAATATAAAAAATAAGATATCAAAAAAGGCTGCAGTGTGTTTACTTCAATTTGAACCAAATAAATGAGAGAAATTTAATAAATGATTGTTAATTGCCTATCAGTGTATCTTCGTTCTTAATTTTATTCTTTTCAGGAAACAAATAATGCATTTCTATCAAATTTTGATGACAATATCCAATATTCTGTTTTGTTTTGTTTTTCGTTATGCTTTTCGCTTTCCAGTCACAGTTCAAATAAACTCCTCTCTAAATATTCCTTATCAATCTCCTTATCCCTAGCCAATGCACGGAAGCTATTTGAACAACGGGTGGTGGCATTCTATACGGATTATTATGCACAAACGCTTAGGCTGAGTAGGGTCTCACTATTCCCTTCTTAGCATCCAAATCTCATCTCTGAGGGCGTGTGTTAGACACTGGTTTCTTGTTGAAAAGATATCATATTACCACTATCCTTCCAATTTTCCTCGTAATGGAGAAGATCCGCTTTCCGGAAAAAGGCGGAGGGACTGAGTCACATTCCAGCTTTCAGCATGCAATCTATGAATTACTCCATTACTAATGCAATGCAATTATACTTATTTTTTCTCCGTCGGCCTATTTTCTCACATGGTGACAATCACCGACGCCAGGGAGACGACTCCACCACCTAGACCCTACCTAACGACTCATGAATGTGAGCCGGGACCACCTGCTTTACTTCCCTTCCGAAGGAAGACGTGGCCTGATTATTTCGCCTCAGAAAAACCACCGACGTCGACAGGGATTGAACCCAGACCCACTGGGGTGCCAAGTAGCAGCCACGCTTACCACCGGCAACAATGCAATTTTGATTATCTTTCAAATTTTTATATTAATAAACGCAACACATAGCATCGCAATGTTGTTGCTGAGATCCAAGAAATTTGATAGGTTTACTATCACCACCCGTTTTTATATTCTCTGACATTCTCTTTCCAGTGAGTGAGTAATGACTTTATAACCATAAACCTTATATGGCTAGGACTAAAATTTAAACTTCAGTCCCAACCGTTTGAAGAAAAATTTAAAAGAAAATTGAGCATCACTTCACCTCCTTAGACTAGATGCTCCCATCGACCAAATTATTTGATATTCTTTACACCAAACAAGGAATTATTTGTAAATATTCTCTCCGACTTTTCAATTCCCTATACCGTTGATTATTTAAGAGAACGTGGGTTCCCCGTGTCTTTATAAAGTGGAAACAAAATCTTCCATCTCTCTATAACAGTTGCATGGACGTAGCCAGATGAGCGATCGAAGAGTGTTTTTGTACGTTTCATGGTGACGTGCAATGTCTTCAACGAATTTTTCCGCATCGTAGTTCCATATACGAGTTGTGCAAACGTCACTGCTAACGCTAATTCTTAAGAACAGTTATTCAACTTATATGGACCTAACTGTTTTGCATGTTACTATCACGATTTGAGTAAGAATTCATAGGTAGAGCTTTGCAGAAATTTTGGATGTAGAATCTAAGTATGGGCCGCTTTTTCGAAACACGGAAGCCTCCCATTTGCACCACATCAACCAGGATGAATTCTGAAAGTTTCATAGAATTGATAGACGCCGTTTTGATTCCCTTTACTGAAGACATCATGCCAGAAAACTTCGTACTTCAGCAGGTTAATGCGGCAATTTGTGTCTGCAAGAGATCTTTGCAGTGGTTTTCGGATCGACGTATCAAAACTCTGAACTGGTCAGCCCATAAGTCTGGATCTAAATCGCATCGAAAACTTTTGGGACACCCTGGCACGGTTTGTTTACACAGATAGAAGGCAGCTTGTAACAAATCGTAACTGTAAACTACTATTCATGGCTCCATGCCAAACAGAAATTTTGCAACAAACGTTTGCATTAAAAACGTGGACTTTTTTCGGATGGTCATAAAAAAAAGCTAAGACAGATAATTGCTTTTGATAAATTTCCCATGGAAGGTAATTATTTAACCTCACTTGCAAAAAACTTCTACGCCCTGGCAAGTGGGTTTTCGGCGTTTTATTGGAATATTGGAGTTCTTTAATCGTTACTCCTCGCACGGAGAATAAATAACATAACAATTAATGTATGTTCTTTATTCGTTTTAGGTATCAATTCCTTCTCAGTTTTCGCGACAAAATTGTTGGAGTAGATTTTACGCTTCGGGTTGGCCCAGAAACTCTCGATGGGATGCAGCTGCGGGACGTTGGATGGGTTCGCAGACTTGGGTACCACATCGATATTCAGTCGCTTCATGTCCTCCGACGATTGCTTCGAGTAGTGGGCTGACGCCAGATCCAACCAGAACACCGCGTTCTTGCCCTTATGGTATTTCTTGATGAACGACGCAACTTCCGGAAGGCATTTTGTACTATAAATCTCCCTGTTCACGGCCAGTCCGGATCGAAAGAAGAGCGGGTTTAACATCCCTTCTCGCTGATTGTCAGCCACAGCAGATAGGTCTCGTAGTCCATCACCGCCGCCACGTCGTGATTCGCCGGGAAAATCGAGTTGACCATCTGATTCAGCCGCTGCCGCTGCGTCATTGCCTGCAGCTCCGAAACCAGTGGACGCAACTTTCGCTTCCTGACATGTATGTTCATGTTCAACAGGTACTTTTTCACTGTTTGGCCGGTTGAACCGACCTCCGGCAAAGCGCACGTAGCGATGTAGCCACATTTCCTTGGTCTTCCACTTCGACATCCTTTGGAGCTTCTTGTCGCTCAGGGTCGTCGGCCGTCCGGAACCGGGCTTTCTTTCGATGTTCTTAATGTTTTCTAATAGTGCCAAGATATTGTAGATGCCGGAACGGGCGTATCCGGCGTCCATAAAGTGCCTCACGATGTCCGTATTCGACTCTGCGGGGTACCGTTCTTTGAATGCGAACACTTCTGAACGGAGTTGCCATCGCGGTTAAAGTTAGACTGATAAAGCTGTCAAATTTTGTCTGTTGAC
Source organism: Aedes japonicus (assembly GCA_034211315.2). Taxonomy (NCBI): domain Eukaryota; kingdom Metazoa; phylum Arthropoda; class Insecta; order Diptera; family Culicidae; genus Aedes; species Aedes japonicus. The sequence goes on along the minus strand of JASCZW010010539.1, from coordinate 6,490 downwards.
TCATGGATTACTATGATTGATGCTGCATGGGTAGTTTTGTCTATGCGGGGAAGGTTAACCCATGAAAAATCGGCGATTTCGGTTCATTTTTTGATGGCAAACGTTATTTAGAAAAACGGGAAACAAGCAAAATCTTGAAAATTGCTCATTGATGATTTATTGGCAAAGTGATTGATTGATAAGATAAAATCACAGTGTGTTGAAACGAATTTCCCATCAACAAACATTGTTTTTGTTCCCACTCCAGTAGAGAATGAACCTCCTTCAAAAAGTGGGATTTGCTGTATTCCCGAGCAAAGGATTATACCAAGTTGATAATAAGTTCTATTACCAGGTTATCATTTTTTGATCACTGAATATGTTATCATTTAGGCTGAATAAACAGCCAAAATAACAGAATGAATAACAAAAAAATACTCGTTGAATATCATGATAATAACTTATTTTGTTATCACTGCTAACAACTTGATAACAAATCCTGTATTGTAGGCAAAATTATTTAAATAGTATGTTATCAATTTGAAATCAAATTCTCATGCTCATAACTGAAAAAAATATTTTGAATAAAAGCAAAATTTCTTGTTCAAATATGCTGGATATATTTTTAGTTTTAAAATTCAGCTTATAACGCTCATAAAAAATAGTGTGTTCAAAATGATAACAAATGATAACAGAATTCACCAATGGTGATAACTAAATTTGTTATACGATAACAGCGGAAATCAAAATGATAACTGGGATAACAGAACTTGTGACTTATATGATATTAGCTTGTTATTTTCCTTTGCTAGGGATAGCTATTCTATGACTTCTTCTTTAGCTCAGTCGGCAAACACGCAGCTACTTTTTAAGTGGCTGTGTACTTTTCCCGGTCTGGAAATTGTTTAGGGATTATTTTTGACTTCCTGGGAAAAGATTATCATTGTACCACACAATCGCTCTAATGCCAAAATGATATTTGGCTTAGAACACTCTCAATTCAGAACTTTGGATGTGCATGAAGAACATTGTTACGCCGTCAATAAACTATTGTTATTGTGAAATGCAATGTGCTTGAAATACCAATAAGAAAAAATCACAAGGATTGGAATTAAAAACACCAAAAGCTCACAAATACAAGGCAACATTTATCAAATTTCCATCAGTAAGCTAAATCAAAACAAAACAAAACAAAACCTAGGCACTCTATGCCATCAAACAATACGCTTCCCAGAATTCTCCGAATCACTCAATCAACCCAAACGCAACCGCTCTATTACGATTCCTCCGCAGGACATCCGCACTGTGTGCTGACAGCTTCTTTATCCGCATCATTAGTAATCGACTGCGAGGAACATGCCCACACAAACACACTCTCATCTACCGGGAACTCCCTTCCTAGGGTCGAAAATGAATTATGAACGGAACTTTTCCCTCCCCCCTCCCACCGCCGAACAATATCCACTATGGCGCATTGCCCCCAGCTCACCGAAGGACACATGAACCGAAAGCTAACTTTCTTCGAAGGAACCACCCAAGGGAAAAAACCCATATCGTCGGAGAAAACTTCCACTTACCTTCTTTGTGTTCGAGGACGAGCTTGACGTTTTCACTCCTCCATCCACAGCAGTGCACAGTGTTTGGCCCCACGATCGATCGATGACTTCTGGGCAGCCTCCAAAATCTCAAGGAGAGAAAGTTTTCTGCTTTCAGAACGTTTCTTCTAGGCTGGAGCAAACTTCACACCACCCGCAATTATTTTTTCTTCCGCTCGCTTGAACAATTCGTTGCTCAAAGCACAACTTTTTGGCTTCAAACAGTATTATTATATCGGAACTCGCTTCTTTGACAATGGAAGAAATTCAATTCCAATGAAGAAATCAAATTTCCAGTCAAATTTCTTCTTCCACAACTGCCACTAATAGTAGTTTAACGCGTTTTATTTCCCCCACAAGCAATGATCACACTTCCTTCCCGAACTCAACTGCCACAAACACGTTCCCCTTGATATTATTATTGTAAGCCGTGATGTTTTCAGCAGATATGCAATTTTTCCTCCGAAACTAACCGTGCGAAAGCGTGAAACTCATCAGACATGGAAATCACATTCCACCGGAGGCGACGTAAAAATGCATTTCCGCGAGCAATCACATCGTCATCTCACAGCACTCAGCAGATCGCTGCCAAACCATGCATGTTTCCACTTGGCCGAGATTGACGGTTTCGCTTGTTTAGTAAAGCGCTGCGCACAGTAACTAGCGTCGTCGTTGTTGTTGTTGTTGTTGCTGTTGTGGGTGATTCGATCGCTGCTGCCTTCTGCCAGCCAGTTGTTTAACTTGTGTAAACTGAAATTAGAGAAAGTGGAATAGGAAAATATTAGTGTTTTCCTGCCTGGTTTACTGGCCGATGCGCGATGATGGAGGAGAGAAATGAAATGTGATGTCGAGATTTTCGCTGGGTGGTTTCAATTTCAGCTCGGACGGTCGGTTGGGCGGGGGTGGTAAAAATAGCGAGTGTTTGTTTATGCTACTTTCCAGCGAACGGGAGTGATGGTTACTCGTACTAGGTGAGTTTGGGGATAGGATTAAAGGGGGAAAAGAGGGGAGGGGAGGACAGTGTTTGATCTAATGAGATTAAACATGCATTTGCAAGGCCTAATCTTGCGCGCACTACACACTTGGGAAGTGCTCGGAGCCGGGTGGTTAAAATGTGAATTTGTTAATTATGTCGCGTTGTGTTGCGTGTAGGCGGAGACGGTGAGATTAAAATCGAGCGCTGATTCGTGTAGCTCGCGATCAGAGAAAAGCTGTTGGGTTTCTTGTTTTTTTTTGCAGTATTGGAATTAAATAATTGCAAAGAGATTTTAAAGTTTCTGACGTATGATATGGATGATATATGGAATAAGATTTAAAAAAAAGGTGATGATTATTTATATCACCTTTCCTGCCGATCCTTTAGATGCCATGATTTATGTACCTGCCCCATTTTTTTTTTTTCGTTGCTTTACCATCTCCAAGATCAATTCAATGATGTTCAGGACTTCCGAGAACTTCAGGAATGTCCAATTATTGAAATCCAAAAGAAAAGAACTTTATTGAAACTTACTGATCTTCAGAGATGCCTCTATAATTTTGACGAAATTCAATGAACTACAGAAAACTGTGTATCTCTTATCTTTTTCCGATGACTTATCTGATGTTTCTTAAGTTCCAAGGGCTTCTTTGAAGTTCCGAACACTACCCTGAAGACATATAAACTTCTTTAAAGTTTGTTAATCTTCTTTGGTATTTATATCTTAAGTTCCGATGACTTTTATGAAGTTTCTTTACATGATTCAAGTTCAAGGATTTCTCTAAAGCTCCGAAAACTTGTCTAAAAATCTTTGAACTATTTTGAGGCTCCCTAACTTTTGTTTCAAATATATGTCTTATAATTATCCGATGACTTTCCTGAAGTTCCGTAATATAATCTGATGTTTTGAGGACTTTCTCTAAAGTTCCGTGAATTTCTCTTAAGTGTCGAGAATCTCTCTGATGTTTGAAGGACTTTTTTTAATGTTCCGGAGACCATTATGCTACCTTGTGAACTTTACTAAGGTTTCATGAAATTCGCTGGTGTTTTTTTTTGACTACCTAAGACAATTCTGAAGATTATTTATATGATTTGACGTACCATAGACTTCTCTAAAGCTTAGAAAACTTTCCTGAAAATCTTTGAACTTCTTTGAACTTCCCAGAATTTTTCGTAAATGTATCTTTTATTCTTATCCGATGAGTTCTCTGAAGTACCGTGAAAATATCTTATGTTCTGGGATCATTTCCGTTAGTTTCTCTGAAATGTAAAGAATTTCTATGAAGCTTGAAGGGCTTCTTCAAAATTCCGAGGCCATTCTACTGACTTCTCTTAAGTTCCATGAAATTTGCTGATGTTTCGTTTTTTAGTTCCGAAGACTGCTCTGAAGTTTCATTTTGTGATCTGACGTTCCAGGACTACTCTAAAGCTCCAAAACTTGTATGAAAATCTTGGAACTTCTATGAAGTTTCCTGCATTTTTCTAAAGTTAACCGTTTATTCTTATCCGATGACTTTTGAGGACTTATCTTAAGTTCCGAAGACTATTCTGAAGACTTGTACACTTCTCTCAAGTTCCGTTAAATGTGCTAATGTTGCTTTTTTAAGTTCCGATGACTTTTCTAAAGTCTCTATACATGATCTGAAGTTCCAAAGATTTCTCTAAAGCTCCGAAAATTTGTCTGAAAGTCTTTGAACTTCTTTGAATTCTTCTAAAACGTATCTCTTATTCCTTTCCGATGACTTCTCTGAAGTTCCTTAAAATGATGAAATGTTTTGAGTGCTTCTTTAAAGTTTCCTGAGTTTCTCTGAAATGTTGAGGTCTTCTTTGAAGTTAGAAGGACGTCTTTAAATTTCCGACGACTATTTTTAAAGCTTGTAAGCTCCTCTTAAGTTCTGTGAAATTCGCTGGTGTTTCTTTCTTAGTTCTGACGATTTTTCTGGAGTTTTTTCATACGATCTGAATTTCCAAGAACTTCTTCAAAGCTTGTCTGAAAATCTTCCGTGAAATAATTTGTTTTTGGGACTTCTCTGAAGTTTGAAGGACTTCTTGAAAGTTCCGAAGATTATTCTGAAGACTTGTAAACTTCTCTTGTAAAGTTTCGTGAATTTCTCTGAAGTTTCAAGGACTTCTCTAAAGTTTCATGGATAAAGATTTTTGGCAGATTTTGAAACAGTCTGAAGTTCTCGGAGCATTTCTATAGTTTTCGGAATTTTGTGAACCTCTCGGAACATTTTTGAATTTTTTTGGAACTGCATGAATTTATCAGAATTTTTTTGAAATTCTCGTAATTTCTCTGAATTTCTCGGAACTTTTCTGAAATTCTATCTAGTTATCAGAAGTTTAAAGAACTTCTCTGAACCAATAAGGAAATTTGTGGGACTTCCTCGAAGTTTTGTAACTTTACTAAAGTTCTCGAGACTCTGGAGAGGCTGAGGTTCTCTGGAATTCTGCTGGAAGTTTCTTGGGATTTGCTGAGGTTCGGAACTTCTTAGAAGCTCTTAACTTCACTGTTATTCAACGAACATCCATGATGTCCTTGGAATTTCACGGAAGATATAGGGACGTGCATGTAATTTTCGGCATTTTCCGGACATTCTATAGCCATGGCAGACATTTTATGGGCTGCACTTAAATTTTCGGATTTTCTTTGAAGACTATGAGACCTACTTAGAGTAGCACAATACGATCAGAATTAGTAGTAGTAACTTGATTATGACTAAGCAAGTCATATTTATGTTTTCTCAACCGGAATGGCAGCTAGTGAGCTGCTAGGGAAGTTTAAATTCCCCGAACTGAAAATTTAGGGTTGAAGTTCACTGGATTTCTGAAATGTGAATATTTCTGAAGTTTTCAAGACTTCCAAGAACTTCATTGAATTTCGTCAAAATTATCAGAGGGCATTTCTGAAGATCTGTGAGTTTCAAAAAGAGTTTTTTCTTTCGGCTTGAGAGAAGTCCTTGGAAATTCAGATCATATACGTCAGAAAAGTCCTCGGAACTTAGGAAAAAAACACTAGAGAAGTTCACGGAACTTTAAATAAGTTTACAAGTCAGCAAAATGATCTTCGGAACTTAAAGAATGCTTTGGAACCTAAGAAATCGCCAACGCTTCAGAAAAACTCATGGAACTTCAGAGCAATCCCCAAAACATCAGATTTTTTCACGGAACTCTAGAAAAATCATCGGATAAGAGAATCACTTTATAAAAACTCACTGAAATTCAAGAAGTTCCAAAGATTTTTAGGCAATTTTTCAAAGACTTTAGAAGTCCTTGCCACTTCAGATCATATAAAGAAACTTTAGAAAAGTGTTCGAAACATGAAAGAAAACTCCAGAAATGTTATGGAATTTCAAAGAAGTTTACAAGTCTTCAGAATAATTTTCGGATCTTTGAAGAAGTCCTTGGAACTTCAGAGAAGTCCTCGACACTTCCAGAAATTCACGGAACTTTAAATAAGTCTTCAAATAATCAAATTATTTCACGAAACTTCACGAAGTTATCGAATAAGGAATAAGAGATACACTTTAGAAAAATTCAGGTAACTTCAGAGAGTTCAAAAATATTCAGATCAGTTTTCGAAGCTTTAGAGTAGTCATTGGAACTTGAGATCATGTAAAAACTTAAGAAAAGTCCTCAAAACTTAAGAAAGAAACACCAGAGAAATTCACGGAACCTTAGAGAAGTTTAAGAGTCTTCAGAATAGTTTAAGAAACTTTCAAGAATTCCTGGGAACTTCAGCGAAGCCTTCACTTCAGAAAAACTCACGGAACTTTTGAGAAGTCCTCAAAACATCAAATTGCATCACGGAACTTCAAAGAGGTCATCGAATAATAATAAAGATACACTTTGAAAAAAGTCATGGGAAGCATCAAGGAAGTTCAAATATTATCAGACGAGTTTTCTGGAGCTTTGAGAAGTTCTTGGAACTTCGAATCAT
>JASCZW010010538.1:0-36279 GCA_034211315.2 Aedes japonicus | reverse complement strand
TTTCGAGCTCTGTGGAGAACAGCCCTTAGCGTACCACAAGGGAGTGTATTAGGGCCCATTTTATCTAGCGATTTTGTGACTCCTGTTTAGTGGAATACCTGTAACTGCAAAGGTAGTTGGAATTAAATGGAAGTTACTAATTTTTCTTCTAATTTCTAGATTTTGTGACATTAATCTTTTTGTTGATGATAACGTATTATTCGTTGCAGCTTGATGCAGATTGATGAGGCCGTTTCATATTTGAACGCAGATTTAAGTTCTCTAAGTAGATAGTTGAAGTACAAACAGTTGAACAGTTCGTGAAATTAAATATCTTGGCGTGATTAATGATGATAGATTAAAATTTGACTCTCACATTGTCGATATCATCAAGAAAATAGCCACGAAGTACGGTATTCTCTGTCGATTGAAAAACGAATTAACTATTGCTAGTAAAATACAGTTATATAAACCAATAATCTTTTGTTACGTTTAATTTTGTCCTTCCATTTTGTTTAAGCTAACCATACACAAATATAGAGATCACTGCGTTTGCAAAAATAAGATAATGCGTTTGATTTTGAGATGTAATAGGTTCACTTCCTCCATTTTTTATTAGATGCGCTACAGTGGCTATCAGTGAAGCAAAGAGTTGTGTATTTGGCAGTGGTGTTCATTTTTAAAGACATTAACGGTGTACTGCCTCGATATTTGTGTAATCCAAACGAAAAGGGAAGTGATGTTCATAGATATAACACTAGAAATGCAGATGATGTTCCAATTATTTGTTTTTAAAGGAATAATCGTTTTCAATCGTGTGGTCCAGTAAGAATTGGAACATTGACTATTGCGCATATTTCGGATATACATTAACAAAACAGAATTCTGTTTTATCTAAAATGTTTAACTTTATGTTAACTTTAAAGGGGAAATACAAAAAAAAATTAATCATCTCGATTTCGAAGAAATTTGCGGACTTTTCGCGAAAAACGTATCATCAACCGGCGCACATTATTCTCTTCCATCGTTTTAGCAATCTTATTCCACTTGGTTCTCAACTTATTGATGCTTTTTACGACATTGTCATTCACTTTGAGCTTCCTCTTCATAATAGCCCAAAATCTCTCTATCGGTCTGAGCTGGGGACAGTTTGGCGAGTTGAGTTCTTCCGGTATAAGCTGAATCCCGTTGGTTTCATACCGCTGTAGCACTGTTTTACTGTGATGACAGCTTGCAAGATCTGGCCAAAACATGACAGGTTCATTGTGAGAACTGATGAATGTCAATAATCGCTTTTGGAGCCATTCCGTTCTGTGCAGCTCTGAATGTCTTATCAGTGATCAGTGATGAAAACCTTGGTCTTCCTACTGCAGCTACAGATGCCTCGCCAAATCATGTATTTACGTGCAAATTTATCTGCAAACACAAACTTCGTGATGGGTGGTCCTACGCCATCAGCATTGAGATGTCTACCAAAGGCATATCCTGACGTGGTAGTATGACATCATAAATATTTTGATTTATTGGTGTGTCACATATCTGGCATTGATGCACTGATTTTACAGATGTAATCCAACGGACATCCTGTCTGGTAGCCTTGAGTGCTGGTGCAGTCGATGGGGCTTTTTCCTCAGTAATAACGAAGCGGAATTTCTCCTTGGCTGCAACACCTTTCTTATGCGTTCTATGACATGATGAGCCGTAAGCACGCTTAAATATAAATCTAGCTAGATAGGTATGTTGATTGACTATGTGTTCAAGATTATTGGCATTTGTAGGGAACCGACTGTTGAATTCACTGAGTAGAAATTTTAATAAAACAAGGAACGTGGCGCAATTCTTATTTTGTTATTTCTCATTTCTAAGAGCTAAAATAAAAATACCACACATTATAACAATGGTAAGGTCTGTGTCCGCAATGATCCGGACATCTCAAAACATGAACAAAACATAAATTTCGCATTATATTTCCGTCGTAGTTGATTATTTCAGATTCATGGGATGTGTTCTAACAATTCGTGAAGACAAAACATAGTTATTCGGTATTTGCATAAAATTTTCGAACTTTGCGCTTAACTCCGTCCATTAGGGTTTGTACAGACTCTTCAGAAATCGTAGAAGCTGTCTTTGTCCAAATTTGCTAGAAGTGTTTGATGTCTTTGATTCCTTCCTTTTTTTACAAAAAGCTTTCGCTTCATCAGAGCCCAATATCTCTCGATTGGTCGGAGCTCTGGGCAATTTGGCGGGTTTGAGGTTTTTGATACAATGTTCACTTTATTTGCTTAGCACCACTCCATCACAGTTTTAGCATAGTGGCATGATGCCTAATCGGGCCAGAACAAAGATTTTTCTTTGTGACTTTTGATGAAGGGTAGCAATTGCTTCTGCAGACAGTCTTTCTGATAGATCTTTTTGTTGATTGTGCCTGTAGTGACGAAAGATTTACTCTTTTTGCCACACGTGCAAATTGCTTGCCACACAAGGTATTTTTTGGGAAATTTCGATGCCTTCTTCGTTCTAAAATGCTCAGCTGTAGCGTTTCTGGCCATAGCAGAATAAAAAACCAGCCCTGGAAGCTGCTTGAAATCCTCCAGGACATAAGGACATTTATAACAACGCATGAAAACTTCGTCAAACATTCGCAATATATACGTCGAGCCCGTGATTTTACTGCCAAGTTTTGTTTGTTTTTTTTTTTGCGATTTGGAACTGTTTTTACGTTATACGACTTAAGTCCCAAACGTTGTTTCGATTTTTGGACAAAACCAGGCGACATCCCTATTTTACGAGCCACCGTTCGAATGGAGAGATTTGGGTTTTTCGTTAATATCCTTTTCACTTTTCGGTTCATGACGGGATCAGCGCGTCCAATGTTTATGTCACTTCTCGGTTTCCTCTCCACCGTCAAACGTTTCAAAAATGATTTGAGCACATCGTGAACAGTGGATTTAGGCAAATTCAATGTTTTTGCAAGGTCCCGTATTGACAAGTCAGGATTTGCCGGACGCCCGTACAAAATTCGCTCGGCAACTTGTTTTTCTTTCGTCGCCATCTTGAATACTAAACATGAAATGTAAACATCAATCATAGTCTTTTTATCATAGACTCTCAGCTATAACACAGTGAAATTTTTTATTCCTACGTGCAATATTTCAAAAGTTACAATGAATTGAAGGTGTCCGGATTAATGTGGATACAGACCTTACCCGATACCCGGATTATACCGAATTGATAGCAAGTTCTGATACCAGGTTATCATTTTTTGATTACTGAATATGTTTTCATTTAGGCTGAATAAACAGCCAAAATAACAGAATGAATAACAAAAAAATACTCCTTTAATATCATAATAATAACTTATTTTGTTATCACTGCGAACAACTTGATAACAAATCCTGTATTTTAAGCAAATTTGTTGAAAAAGTAACAAATTATGTTATCAATTTGTAATCAAATTCTCATGCTAATAACTAAAAAACTATTTTGATTAAAATCAAAATTTCTTGTTCAAATATGCTGGAAGTATTTATAGTTTTACAGTACAATTACAAGTTTTACTTAACGGCGGAAATCAAAACGATAACTGAGATAACAGAACTTGTTACTTATATGATGTCAGCTTGTTATTTTCCTATGCTAGGGTATACAAACAATCTTATAACGGCTTCATTCTCGATAACTTTTCAATAATAGATAGGGAATAGGCGTGATGAAGCTTTACTTTGCGACTTTGAAAAGACTCAAATAATTAATGTTAGGCAGCACATGCATGTAAGACGTTGAAGCGATTAAACGACTTTGAGATAAGTATTAGACAAATGAAAAGAAGAAAAGTAAACGTATACATTTCTACAACAGAACTATAGTAATTAACTAAATAACGGAAAACTGACTAAGGTGGATAAAGTGATAGGTAAACTCAACGTGGTAATACGAGGTATACACCGATACATCGATTTGATTCGAGAAAACTGCTCACAAAGACTTTCACAGCACATAAATGACATTCCAAACTACAAAAGACTGAAGAAAACACTGACAAACTAAATAACAAAAAGACGAAACGACACCATACAAAACAGTGGACATGAACATGACTAAGAGAAAGGGGAAACAAACGTGAAAATGTAGCAAATGTCAACAGCATCTCTATGGACGACATGATCCTTGCACGGCTGTTGAAATGCTTCGAAAGGAGTTAAGTTATATCATTCTAACGCACAAGGAACAACACAATAGCTTTTATTTTTGGTGCGAGAAAACTGCTTCGGAAGACTCTCATAGCACATGAATGACACTCTACACGAACTAACTACAAAAGACTGAAGAGATTACGTAACGCCGTATTAAACTTGTAAATGTAACACTGACTAACAAAATAGCAAAAGACAATTGAATAAACATACGATAGGACTCAAAATTCTCAAACGTGGCTTCTTCCGAGTCATTTGCAACAGCGTCTTCTTGGACGACATGTTCCGTGTACGGCTGGCAAAATGATTCGAAATGAATTACGCCACGAAATCATCAAAGGCCTGGCGTTGAGGTTTCTACCCTATTCACAGTCCCGCCAGCAAACCTTAAACAAATTCTGCAAACACAAACTTGAATTTGACAAAAACATCTTCCCGAGCCGTAGCCAAGTAAAATTTGTGTCCCGGTAGCTGTTTGAAATTGGCCTTTAGGGAAGGTCCATTAATTATGTCACGCAGTAAGGGGGGAGGGGGGGTTTGGGAAAACGTGATGATCCATACAAAAAACTTTGAAGGTCCATACAAAAAATGTGACAAGGGGGGGGGGGGGCGGTTATAAAAAGTCATTTTTTCGCGTGACGTAATTAATGGACGTTCCCTTACCTAGGTTTCACCATCATGAGGATACAGCCATTGGATTTTGCCAACACCTAATTATACAGTTTTCTGGTACGGATTCTGGCCACGTTGTTCTGCTATTGATCCCTATTTGGTTGTCTACAGACACGGTATGACTTGAAGTCTTGCTGGAGACGAGTCCGTTGCAGCGAAACTTTTTGGCCAAATCGAGGTCTGAGATGTTGGGGTTTGTCTTAATGTTCGTGATGACTATGTTCCGCAGTTGACGGTTGACAGCACCCGCCCGACACTTGCTTTGAGGTTTGCGATCCGTCGACAAAGTTTCTCTGTACTTTTGCAGAGCACGCAACAGGTCCTAAAGTACTGTCCTCCATTTTTATTAATAACATCCTCGAGCCGACGCCGGAAGCCAGAACATGCCTTTCGGACGTAGTCCTCCGACATTGACTGCCATGTGTTTGTTATGGTTGACTTCAGGGTTTTCACACTAGGGTGTGATGTTTTGCAGGCTCGTGCTTCAACATATGTCCGATTCGAATAATCCAACGGATTAAGATCTGGACTGCTAGGGGGGCATAAATCCTTCGGCCAAAACTTCGTGTTATCATTCAACCATTGTTGGGTTCGATTAGACGTGTGACACAGCGCTCCATCCTGCTGAAGGACAACGTTTTGGTCCTCGGAGAAGTTGGCCTTCACCCAGGGAAGACCTGGCCCTTTAAAATACCGATGTACACTTCGGTATTGATTTTAACTCCAGCATCAATGAAAACAGGCGGCATTTTCATACCGTTGGACGCCACCAAGCCAAACATCATGACACCAGCCGGATGTTTGGTTTGAAACATGAATTTGACTTTTCTTCATTTTCTGCGGTGAAATGAACCGGTCCGTGTGGCTGTTGGCCACAGCATCGATGCTGAAAAGCTTTTCGTCGGAGAACAGGATTATCATTTTTTCCTTTTTCAACAACATCTCTTGGAACGAGTCACTCGTAGTTCCTTGACCGAGTCACTCGTAGTTCCGTAATGAAGTGGCGTTTCAATCTGGCTCTGGAAGATGCATGCAGGTCTTCTTTAATGATTCTCCGCATGGATTTCTGCGAAATATTAGCTTCCTTTGCAAGTTTTCTCATGGAACGCACTGGATAGCGAGCAATTTTTGCACGGACCGATTTGATCACGTTCGGCGAGCGTACAAAGCGCGGACTTCCGCTTCCCGGCTTCCGCTGCTTAGGACCAGCCTGCAGGGACTTCTTTATGCGGTAAACTGTTGCCAAATGGCACCCTACCACCGTGGCAATCTCTTTCGGCTTCTTCTGGACGAGCAACAAACTGGTGATCACTTCTTTCGCGTTAATTTTGACGAACTTGCAATAAAACAAATAGAATGTTTTGATGCAGCACGTGTAAGTCAACAAAAAAAACACAATTTCGACAGATATTAGTCACTAGCTACACGAATTAACTCAATACTCAAGTTTGAACATTTTCGCATTATTTTCTGCCGCACCCTATATTAGATTTACTTAACACAACATTTCAAGAAACAAACTAAAATAAAACTGCCTTGAAACATTTAAGTGATGTTCATATATGATGTATCAGCCATTCAATTATAAAAACATTATAATTCATTATACAATGATTTTGTTCATTCGGTTTGTGTTAAGATGAGCCACTTGAACAAAAAAAAACGCCATTCATGCATTTCCTCTTCAAATTTTACCAATAACAACCCTTTTACTACGTTATTGATAAAACAGGCCGTAGTTGGCAACATACAAAAAAAATTGTACGCATCATTGGGTCTACGATTTTCTTGTAAAACCATTGTTATTTTAGCTATGTGAACAGTTAGTTTGTAACGTGTTACTTTTGTCTGCACATCCAGACTGCATTGCTTGCTTTATTGATTCAAGTAAGCAAAATTTAGATCATTTTATGACCGGGTAGATCATCTATGGGAACGTCCATTAATTACGTCACGCAAAAATTGACTTTTTTTAACCACCCCCCTCCCCCCCTTGTCACGTTTTTTGTATGGACCTCCACATTTTTTTGTATGGATCGTCACGTTTTCTCAAACCCCCTTTCCCCCCTTACTGCGTGATATAATTAATGGACCTTCCCTATTCAGCTTGACCAGTGAAATCATGATACCCCAAAAATTCAAGAAATCAAAAATTACGCGGAAGTGAAAAACTTTAAGTTGATTAATATTGTCTCAATTGCTTCGGATTACATCGGTCATCCTAATAGCAACATGATTTTGTTGAATCCTAGAGGGTTTGAGCTGTTTAGTGGAATACTTGTAACTATAAATTAGAAGAAAAATTAGTAATCTCCATTTAATTCCAACTACCTTTGCTTATCTTCGACAGATACGCGTATTTCGTCTACAATGTGCAGACTTCTTCAGTGTCTCGTACTAATAACTCGACTCAAGTCGAGTTATTAGTACGAGACATCTGCATAGCTACTCATGTAACACACTACGACCTTTATTAGTTGTAGTAACTTGATTATGACTTTATGATATCTCAACCGAATGGCAACAAGTGTGCTACTAGGGTATCTGTCGAAGATAAGCAAAGGTAGTTGGAATTAAATGGAGATTACTAATTTTTCTTCTAATATATGATTTTGTTGATTATCGCTAAATTAATGACACATTTGGTACATAGGCCGAATGAAGGAGCTAGCCTAACATAACATCCCCTTATCCTATTTTTTCCCCTCAAACCTCTATGTTCCAAGATGATAAATAATTCAAAGGCCAGCTAACCTCTGTTGAGCATGAGTTTAGATATTTCGTTTCCATAATTCTTAGCTATGGCGAAAGCCATGATAGTGTTTTTCGGACACCGGATTAAGAAAGAAGTCAACTACCAAGGAGCTAATCATTGTGTGCTCCCTCCTTCTTCTTGTCATGCTATCCTTCGTAGTATCCTGTTTGGATTAGAAATTTGTTCATTGATTTTTTTTTCTGCACTTGTCGTTCGTGTTGATACTTACAATCTAAGTTGGCTTTGCATATTTGCGAAAGTACTTTTACTCATGCATCTTAGTCTTAGTTGTATATCCTGATAGGTTTATGTGTGACAACTTGTGGTCAGAAGTTGATGATCGAAGCAAATTTTATTACCTGTAGTGGACAGTGTCCTCAGTGATTCTTTTTACTCAGCATGTGACAAAATGAACTTGCTACTTAATCTTTATGCATCCTAAATAAACACGAACAGAATTTTCCTTTCCCGCATGGATCGGTACCCTAATTAAATCTTCTTAGCACCATTCTCGGCACTAATATTTTTAATGAAAATTAACTCCTGCTGTGGAGGATTTATCCCATGCACTTGTTTCAGCGAGGCAGAGGTGCTTGGCGCAAAGGTAGTTGTTCTCACAAATTGGCAGATTGTAATGAAAGAAAGAATGAATTGGCAAAACGTAAACGATCATCTTTTCTGACTATATCTAGCTTCGGATAATCCGAATAAGTTTTTGAGCCTAATGTAAATCAAACATTTGTTTTTCGATTACTGTAGGCATGCAAAAGACAGATGGATTATATAAAACCCGTTTGGGATCCAAAATTGTTCGTACTGCCTCTACTAAAAACCACACTTTATATAGTTTATTTTCTATGTGGAGCGTCAAAAAGCAACTAACTTCATTTACGGAAAAGTCTGCATGATGATATATACATATTAAAGCCCGATATGAACTTAAATGTTGATGTGTGCTTTATCAGAATGTTTTCCACCGCACATAATTATCTCCTACAAAATCATGCAGGCAGCCACCTGATGATAATCGAACCACTCCAGCTCAAATTTCGATTCGAACAAAAGATGTATGTTTACTCAGAATTCCTGAAAACAGCAAATAGTTTCCAGTACGATCCACCATAAAAGACTTGCCTTTTTGAGATCATTGAGATTTCCCTTTGAAAAGCTATGAAGATTCAAATCCAACGATGCGTACCCTTTTCGATGCCTCTCATATCACTTTTAACCCTTATGAATATGCACTCCTCACGTACACGAGTGTCGTCGAATTTGATCTTGCGTTGGAGAATGTGATCCCGCCGCGATCACGTCTTATTTACCATGGGTAGATTGGAAGAATTCAGACCCTCACGAGTCGAATAAAAACGGAGCTAGGCTTCCCGTTCTTTGTTGGCAGAAAACAACAGCCACAAGTTTCTCCTATTACATTCAATATTCACGCGGGCGGTAACTTGCTCGATGTAGATGAAGCGTAATCATTATACCTTCTTTTGATTGTTGCTGCACAAGTGATCTTCAGTTTTTAGCGAATTGATTCACCGTACATGGTATTGTTCTTTTATTATTTTTCATTTTTCCTGATTTCACAAAACCAGACTTCTTGGTAAGATCGGATGACATCGTCGTGGGAAGCTTGTCATGTTTAGAGATGAGATTGCTGCTTGAATAAGAAATCCTTTTGTTGTTATCTGGCTTGATGGCTCTTTGCGTCTCATTTTTTTGAAATTCAATTGTGTTGTTTTTTTCTTGGTTATGATGCCGAGAACTAATTGCGCAGTTCTTTTGAAGAGGGGTTAAATTTTATTTGCTTTTTAACGTACGTTGTAGTTTGTTAATGGCAAATCGGCTTCAGCTTGAAGTTGGCACAATACTTGTGATTTGTTTGAACATGTGAGGTTTTATGGCATAGTCAGTGATGGATAAAGGTTCAATGACCGGTCATGTTGTGAAATTGGAAGATTGGAAATTTAATTTAATTTCGGAATACTGTTTATGTTCCAAAAATTTTGTACAATTACATATAAGATTTTTGGGTTAAATAGGGCTCAAACCAGGTAATTTTACTCGAAAAAACTAAATTGGAAATAATAAGCACTCTACTTATTTGTTGATAATATAACTTAATTGCACATTCACATGAACACAGCCAAACGCACATTACATACATTAATATTCACCCCTTACACATATACACGATGAGCGAGAGATTTGTAGCAGATGATCTCTAAGAATTTCAAAGTATTTGTTAGAACAAAAATATTATGCATATTTTGAGATGGGAAAGATTCTGAATCCTGAAAATCTGGGTCTGGGGCTGAGGTTGCCAACCCTACCGTGCCTCTAGCCTAGCCTCTAGCCTCGAGAACCACCTTTCTGAATTACTTCGGGCTGGCTATTGTGTACTAAGCACCCGCTGATGTCTACTTAAAACGTTAGAAGTTAGATCTGCCGCTGGCCATTTCGGCCTCTGGCTTGGAGCTCTAGAACAATCTGAGAGGCCGCCGTGTTTACAGCGTCCCAGATTTATCGGTCTTGAAACATACTCTAGACTTGGTTTTCCGGAGACATGTCCTGACCGCTCACGGGCGTCAAGCAGTTTCTTGCGTCATTGAAGCGAGGAAACGCGAAGAACACATATTCTGCGGTCTTCGCACCATCCCACACACGGAGGACTCGGTATGCCCGTACTTCGATCTGCTACGATCTGCGCCAAGCGAAAGGTAACTTCACCGTGTCACCGACCGACCCATCCAGATACCTCCGAAATTAGTTGGTGGGTTCACCGACCTTTGGTGGAGTTATTCCATTTTATCTGCCATTTTAACATTGATACGGCTCTAGTGGTCTTGCGTATACCTCTTGTGCTCTTTTATGATGATGCCTTCAAATACCTACGTCCTACGAGCATCATCCCCGCTAGGACGCAGACCACGTCGCGTGACATTGTGTGGTATGCACTAACCACTCTTAGGCACACACGAGCTTTCCGAGGTAGCTGTTAGTACTCAGGACGGTGGCCTACTTCGGCCCACGTTGGCCCGGCATATCTCAGTATGGATAGGGCAACACTAGACAGTAGTTTTCGTGTGCTCTCTTGTACCGCAGAGCTATTCGTCATCATATGTATAGCCGATATAGCCATGGAGCCTTTCCTGCAAGCGTGGTCGGCGAGGCTGATGAAGGACCAGCTTATCGCCGATCATAACCCCTCAAGTACCGGGGGTGTTTCCTCCCCGCTGTGCACCCTGGAAACGTTAAGCTCCCATTAACGGCTAAACGAACTACGGAGGAAAGGCCATACGGCGCGAGGTCCGGTAGGCAGTCGTAAGCAGTCGTGACATGGGGGAACAGGGACGATCTTGGGGATGACGCCCCAGATGCCTCGACCCCGATCCAGGCCCTGGCTTTTCCGAATAGGAGGAAAGACCATACGACGCGAAGTACAGCAGGTACCGTAAGTGAACAAACAGGGAGATCGTGGACGACCTGGAAGGTGTAACCCCTCTCAGACGTCCCGAACCCGGTTTGCATCCAAAATCATCTCGATTGAATCAGCCTCAGTTCGCCACTGCTAAAGATCTATGTTGTTAAACACAGTGGGTGGTTAACGCACAATGGCCCCCTCCCCGAAGTAATACCGAAAGGTGGTTCCTGAGAGGGCCGTGACTCGAGGTACGGGTGGGTTTTTAATGGGTCTAGTAATTGGCACCCTCATCCCATACCCTAAGTGTCTGTTTGCAAATTTTCCATCCCGCCTAAATATACAACGCTATGAGGTGATGGTGCACTTAGTGCAGTTAATCGTTGACCTTTGCTTCATTGTTCTGTTGTTCACCACAGTTATCCCCGTTGCTCTAAATGCTTTAAAGTCAGCAACATGCAATTCCAAGCATGTTTGGTAATATGTTCAATCATTCCAAAAGTTGTCTTGTTGTAATCAAGTCAATTTTAACTGGGTTCCTGGCCATTGTGGAATTGATGGAAACGAGAGAGCTGATGAACTAGCAAGACTCGGATCATCTCATCAGTTCGTAGGACCTGAACCCTTTTGTGGTTTATCTGCTACTTCACTTACAATGGAGATGAATGCCTGGGAATGCTTGAAAGTGGAAGCAAACTGGAACAACACCTTCATAGCTAGGCAATCAAAGTGGTTCATCACTCCAAACATTTTAATGACTCGCAAATTACTTGATCTTAAAATTTAACACTTCGTTTGATCACTTTTTTAAAAAATAAAAAATTAAACCTTGATACACTTTTTTAAATTTTTGCTAGTAATCGCGAGCAAGTTCCATTTAATTCCACTATGAGCTTTGACAGATAGGCCTAAAGGGTGATACGGTCAAAATTTGGTCAAGGGAAAACGCGTGTAAATCGGTGAAATCGTTTATTTAAAAAATCAAATTAAATTTCTTTTTCAAGTTCAATTAGTATAAAATTCAGGAAAAATATTCAGTTAGGCTTCCGCTTTTCCAAATCCGAATTGCCGGGCCTTACGCTTGACCCCTGCCATCAGATTTTGTACAGCCACCTTGTCCACCTTCTTCGCCGCAGAAAGCCAGTTTGCCTTGAACTGCTGCTCGTCCTTAGCAGTTTTGTTGGTCTTCTTTAGGTTCCGCTTGACAATAGCCCAGTATTTCTCAATTGGGCGGAGCTCTGGCGTGTTGGGAGGGTTCTTGTCCTTGGGAACCACCTGCACGTTGTTGGCGGCGTACCACTCCATGGCCTTTTCACCGTAATGGCAAGATGCCAAATCCAAATTTCACGTAAATTTCTTGGTTGACAGTCCCGGAAGCTATGAAAATGCTGCTTTTCAAGCCACAGGTACAGATGGCTTGCCAACCCAGATATTTCTTTGCGAACTTTGACAGTTTCGTGTGCTTTAAAATATCTGCTACCTTTCCCCTTCCTTTTGCCGTATAAAACTCCTGTCCCGGAAGCTGCTTGTAGTCGGCTTTGACATAGGTTTCGTCGTCCATTACCACGCAGTCAAACTTCGTCAGCATCGTCGTGTACAGCCTCCGGGATCGCGCTTTGGCCGTCGTATTTTGTTTATCATCGCGATTTGGAGTCACTACCTTCTTGTAAGTCGATAGCCGGGTTCGTTTTTTGGCTCGATGCACAGTTGTAGACGATACACCCAGCTTATTTGCGGCATCTCGGAGAGATAGGTTAGGGTTGCGTTTGAAACTACCTGCAACTCTCTTTGTCGTCTCAGCGGCTTCCGGTTTTCGATTTCCCCCCGATCCAGACTTCCTGGCTGTCGACAAACGTTCCCCAAACACTTTAATTACATTTGTAACGGTTGATTTGGCAACTTTTAGCGATTTTGCCAACTTTGCGTGCGAGTAGCTCGGATTTTCGCGATGCGCGAGCAAAATTTTGATACGCTGCTCTTCTTGCTTGGACGGCATTTTGACAACTGAAGAGTGAATTCCAAAATCAAAATAGGAGCAACATTCTACACACACACCTTCAAAATGAGGGGTATTCAGGTTTTTTAAATGCAAAATTGAAAGAAATACGTCAAGTTGATATTGACCAAATTTTGACCGTATCGCCCTTTATTTCGTCTGCTACTTACAGACTTCTTCAGTGTCGAGTCATCGTATTAATACACATGATTTGTTACGCGTGAAATATCCCAAATAACTAGTGTAACCCAATAAGAACTTTAAAAATATGGCATTAAGTATGTATTGGTTTGTGAAAACTACGTTTACAGTGTTATATAGGACTATTGATCGAATTCACCTCGGCTTTTTTTTTTTGCACCGATATTTCAGTAAAGCCAACATTGGGTGAAAATGGGAAATACTCACGTTGGTGCGTCAACTTTGATGCCAGCTGTAGTCCAAACCACTTGATGGAAATAGTTCAAATTTTGACCACATTATTTTCTGTACTGTTCTAAGCTATGGAGGAATTTTTAATACCCTACCTAAATTTTTCACAGAAAAACGGATTATTGAAATTGCTATGTCCAAAAATGACTTTTTTCATATATGTTACAATAACTTCAAGTGTATACATTTTATCAACATGAAATTTTGATCATATTAGGTCTATACATTGATCATAGTGTTGTAAAGTTTTCAGCCAAAAATAATGATAATTGACAAAGTTATAGAACGTTGAACAAGGCGTTATTTGGGAGCAAAATTTTGCTCGGCTTTTTTTATGCTACTGAGTGTAGTCATCCTCCTCCCTCAGTTGTTCGACAGTCCTGGGCAGCAGAACGTCACGTCAATAATCGCTTCGTTTCTATGGTAGGTACTTTTGATACCAAGGTTAAACCTGATCAGGGTCTTAACCATGTTCTGGGTTGATAAGGTAACTCTCCACTCAACCTCCGTGCGTTGAAGTCACCTGCTATTACCAGCGGGTTTCGGTTCTGATGTCATCCGATCAACCATTTGTGAAAACTGGTCCATAGACCATCTTGGCGGTGTCTGTAACAGCTGCAGAAGAACACTCCGTTCATTTTTTGCATCCACAAAGCCCTCACGTGAGGTGAACTTGCAGTTCATCCATAATGCCGCCTTATCTGGACCTATCTGCAACCCAATTGCCGTTCCTTGTAGAGATGCGATATGGGCTGGATATTATGACGATATCGGTTGCCAACTCGTGAACTGCCTGGCACAACAGTTGCTGAGACTGTCTCTACGGTGGTTCAGGATTAGTTGGGCTACCAGTGCTTAGCTTCATGGTTTACTCTTGTAGGCTGAGCACTTAGGACCCTCGTGACGTGCTTGTCATCTGGTTTTCAAGAGCACATGATTCGTTAAGGGAGTTCCTTGCAGTCCCAGGCCTTGTGGCCTTTTTTCCGCACCTTTTATATAAGTCCCTTCTGTCTGGGCCCTTGCGCCCCCACGACTTATGTACACTCTCGAGTTACCTGAAACATGCCTTTGGCGGCTGTTGCACGCTCAGTGGGCAAACGGAACATCCCAATTTGAGTTTTCTGCGGCTGCTGCCAGCCGTATCGTGGCAACTTGGGTCCCACGTGGACCGTTTTGCTGTCAAATAGCTGCTGTGGCAACCTCGACTCCACACTGGGCCTTAATGACCGTGGAGATTTCAATATATTTCATGATTTTTACACTAGAGAGTCACTTACGTGGGTAGGACGCGCCCCTTCGCTCATTAGGCTCATTAAACCAGCTTTTTGTAAGCTAGGCCTTTCAGACACGTGTCTTTTTCATGCTCCAGGATAATCTCGCCACTCCGCACATCGACGCCTAGATCCCCGAACTTTGCATCGAGGACGTCGGAATATTCACTATGAGGGCCTGACCGTGGTTCCTCTTTCGTGCCAGGCTTCAGATTGCTTTTTCTTTTATAGGTCTTTTTCCCTTATTTTTTGGACGTTAGTCCAGGGATTTTCCCAAACTCTTGCAGGGTCGTCATTTGTATCCTTCTTAGCACTCTGTTTCCGCGGGAATATGGATTTCCGGATAAAACTGACGTGGTTGGTCAAAGCAACAATGGATCGAGTGATGTGTGTCGTCCGAGTATCAACTCTCGAGTCCCTTCGAATCTCGGAGAGGGCTTCGGCAAGGTGATGGATTGTCGTCTTTGTTGTTTAACATTGCATTGGAGGGTGTGATTCGAAGAGCTGGGATAGGCACGAGTGGCACGATCTCTAGGAAGTCTGATCTGGTTTAACCATCTTACTTGCTTCGTGACTCTGTGTTTTAATCCGGGCGGATACGAGGTAAAAACCATGTTTGCGGAATTGTTGTCCGACATTCTTATGAAATTTTCTGGAGAACATTCATTAATTATGTCAGGCAAAAACGTGACTGTTTACGAATACCCCCTGGTCACGTTTTGTACGGACCTTCAATTTTGTTTTTGTTTGTCCCATAACCCCCTTACTTCAATACATAACTAATGGACCTTCTCTTGCACCTTTCCATCTTTAAAACAGAAAAATAGAAAAATAGGGGGGGGGGGGGGTAAATTTGGAACAGATGAAATGAAATCGATTTGGTCGAGAGTCTTGTACGGTATACAGCAGACTTCCAGAATTAAACTGATATGGGTTGTTTCTTCGCTGGTTCTGTGACGAAATTATATAATTTTATATGTTTTGAACACTTTGTGTACATTTTATTGTTCCACGAGCTTAAGCGCGAGAAGATGGTTTCAGAAGATGAATAGCGATCGAAGCCAACAGATTCCAGGGAGTTCTTTTGTCTTTGTCCGGAAAATTTTCCAGAGGACAACATAGAAATGCAGTGCCGGATTATCAACGTTTTTAGATTACAACATCAAAGCAGAGCTCAACTAGAGTGAGGTCAAGATCCTCAACTGGTAAAGATGCTCCGACTGCAGGAAACATATTTTGCTGGCCCTAAAACGGCCAGCAACATTGACGGTGTAACAGTTCTAGTTGTTAAAATTAGTGAAATGGTAGCCTCGAGTGATGTTTCTATGCTGTGTGAATAAAATTTGTAAATTCAGAACAATTTAGATGTTTTGTGAATATTGTAAATTTTATATTTACTCGAGAATTAAATCACGTGCTGAGACACAATAACAAATATGATGAAAAGTAAGTTTTTAAAGATGAATTGCGTTTATGAACGTCTTATGAACTGATGTCAGCAGATTTAATAGATATCGTTTATATGCGTCTGTCTCCAGAGGACATAAAAAGCGCCGTTTAGTTTCAAACCGTGTTCGCATTCTTTGTGCTGGACGCCTTTTCGGTTGGCTGCCTACCCACATACTCTTTGGACAATTCCTTAGCAAAAGTAATTGAGATGAGATTAAAAGGAATTTTCAGCAAACAAACAATTTAATTTATAAAATTGAGTCGCATTTGTGGTGTGCATTCAGTATCTTTAATCTAACGGTTTTTACGTAATTTGTTTTTAATAATAAATTCTTTTCATGTAGAATGTGCATCAACTGATATAAAAATAAGTTGTGTTTCTACTATTTATTATAATAAGAACAACAGTAAATTTTCCGTAGCAAATGAAAACGGCAAAGTTCTATGGGAAATTTTTACTAGCATTACACTTAACACGTTCACAATAGCGAACATCTTGCCAAATCGAAATTCATTTCATTTTCTATATTTAAACGTGTCCGTCGTTTTCTACGTACACCCTAAAGCCTAAAACTAGTGTGGGAAATTCCAGCAGTTTGGCACCAGCAAGCCTTGAGCCGAAAGTCGCAGCAATTGGTACACTTTTAGTCAAAACACAACTATTAATTAGTTTACAGCTGCCTGGCGCCTGATGTCTTGAGTTTTATTACATGTTATTTGCCTTTGCATTGGTAACGGCCAAAATGACACGTAAAACAATGCAGTCGTAACACTTTCCTCGACTCGGTTGGTAAAAAAAATCGAAAGTCGTCAATGAGTAAACCTGTACAACCTTCGAGGATGTGGAATTATTGTGGAAACGAACTACCGTCTGTTCGCCAGACGTGGAAAAGTGTTAGAAAAACAGAATGGTTATAAACAATGAATATAACGCCTTTTATTCTTGTTTATGGTATGCAATCAGTGACGAATCCATAACAGGTAAGTTATGGGTAGGTCATTCCAAGTTCAACTTTTCAAACCCGTCTGAAGATATTTCTATTTGTGATCAAGACAGTTCTATCAAGTATGCTTTCCAATTTACCGTTGAGTAATTTCAAAAACATTTTATTCACGAGATTCTTACTGAGAGATGCGAAACACGCCCCTTACAGTTGTATCGCACCGACAGAAAATAACACTGCACGAATATTGGAGGCGACCCGAAATTGGGTAAACATTTTCAAAAGTAGTTACAAGTATGGATGGAAGTTGTGACGGGCAGCTGAATTTCAGATTAGACTCCTCATATACGCTAACGTTTTTTTTTTGCTTCAATGGGCATATTTGGCGGTGGTATATTTTTAGACCAACTTCATACCTGATTCGGAACAGGGAAAGCCTAATAGAATCAGCAGACGGGTGACGTATTTTCTTTTCCAGTTTGACGAAGTAGAGAAATACTTGTGAGATGGAACACGATCCGTTTTTTGCTCGGAACATGTATAATTTTTATTCTTTCGGGTATCCAAAGACATTTTTCAAAAGAGGAACGCTCCAACTTTGCCCAAGGAACTGATTATTTATAGTCATCAAAAAAAATTATGGCCTATTTTCGAAATCCATCGAAAATTTTAATTTCAAAAAATGGCTTGTTAAAGGGTGATACGGTCAAAATTTGGTCAAGGGAAAACGCGTGTAAATCGGTGAAATCGTTTATTTAAAAAATCAAATTAAATTTCTTTTTCAAGTTCAATTAGTATAAAACTCAGGAAAAATATTCAGTTAGGCTTCCGCTTTTCCAAATCCGAATTGCCGGGCCCTACGCTTGACCCCTGCCATCAGATTTTGTACAGCCACCTTGTCCACCTTCTTCGCCGCAGAAAGCCAGTTTGCCTTGAACTGCTGCTCGTCCTTAGCAGTTTTTTTGGTCTTCTTTAGGTTCCGCTTGACAATAGCCCAGTATTTCTCAATTGGGCGGAGCTCTGGCGTGTTGGGAGGGTTCTTGTCCTTGGGAACCACCTGCACGTTGTTGGCGGCGTACCACTCCATGGCCTTTTTACCGTAATGGCAAGATGCCAAATCCGGCCAAAACAGTACGGAACAACCGTGTTTCTTCAGGAAAGGCAGCAGACGTTTATTCAAACACTCTTTCACGTAAATTTCTTGGTTGACAGTCCCGGAAGCTATCCCGATCGAAAAAACGATTGCACAATCATCCGTGATTATGTGGATTCGCTAGGCTTAATATCAGCTCAACTGAGCTCTCACTCTCCTGCGCTCTTATTCGGCGACTACAACCAAGCTGGGTTACAGTGGCGCTTGGCGGGCAACGACATTCCAATGATCGATCCCTTGTTATCCGCATATGCCGGCGGCTTGTTCTAGCCTTTTGGATGGATTTAATTTTCATGGATTCACTCAAGTTAACACTATGCTGAACCGGAATGGGCGCTTGCTCGATCTTGTTCTAGCCAATAATCGTGCATTACCGGGCACCTCCTTACTCTGCCAGTAGAACCACTAATCGATTTAGATGCCGACCACCCTGCTCTCGTCGTGAATTTCAACCTACCCGCCCCGTTGTTGCATTCGCCGCCATCTGAGTCCTACTCTCTTGACTTTCGGCGGACCGATTACGCTGCATTGAATAATGAGCTTGCTGGAATTGATTGGCATTTTATTGAATCGACAAGTAATGTGAACGACGCAGTTGATTTTTCAGTTCTGCGCTGGAAAATGCAATTTTCGCATTGTTCCAGTACGTCGCCCTCCGCAAAAACCATCATGGTCAAATCACGCCTACGCGTACTGGAAGCGACAACGCTCTGCCGCCCTACGTAAGTGCTGCACTTCCGCTCACCTACTACAAACGACAGTTTAATTTCGCAAGTCATCGTTACGCAAATATAACCGTTTCCTTTACAATCGACATGTAAGACGCACAGAAGCAAATCTGCGAGAGGCCAAAAATTTTTGGTCGTTTGTTAACTCAAGCGAAAGGAAACCGGGTTGCCTTGTTCCATGTTCCTCGGAAACAACACAGCCAATACTGAAGGAGAGAAATGCAACCTGTTTGCCCAACGTTTTATGCAAGTGTTCAACGATTTCTCCGCTTTGCCGACACAAGTGATAGATGCTACTATGGGGTTACCACACGACGTGGTCAATTTCGATTTTCCACGCATTACTGATGACATAGTGATGACTGCAATTCACAAACTGAAGCTCTCGTTTGCCACTGGCCCTGATGGCATCCCATCGTCAGTTTTAAAAGGATGTGCAGACAGTCTTTGCCTTCCTCTTGCAAGGATCTTCCAGCTTTCGGCGCAGCAAAGTGAGTTTCCCACACGCTGGAAACACTCGTATATATTTCCGATCTACAAAAAAGGAGATAAACGGGACATTGTCAATTACCGTGGTATCACCTCACTGTGCGCATGTTCAAAGGTATTTGAAATTATTATAAATGGTTCCTTGTTTGAGTGCTGTAAAAGCTACATCGATTCTGATCAACACGGCTTTTATCCGAAACGATCGGTTTCCACGAACCTGGTTCAGTTTACTTCTAGCTGCCTGCGTTGCATTGATTCTGGATGGCAGGTTGATGCTGCGTATATGGATCTGAAGGCTGCGTTTGATACGGTGGATCATGAAATTCTGCTTGCTAAGCTGGACATACTCGGCATATCATCTGCCGCTGTGGATTGGTTTAGGTCTTACTTGGTGAATCGCTCAGTACGGGTTAAGATTGGAACGTCGGAGTCGGAAGCTTTCACAAATAATTCGGGAGTTCCGCAAGGCAGCAACCTTGGTCCACTGCTCTTCTCGATCTTCATAAACGATGCCATCTTGCTATCCCCACCAGGGTCCGCCTCTTCTACGCAGATGATTCAAAAATTTACAAAACTATAAAAAGCCTATCAGACTGTTCCGACTTGCAGCATATGTTGTGTATTTTCGCCGATTGGTAGCTTCAAGGAATCTGATGGGCTTAAGCATCGAAAAATGTAACATAATATCATATCACCGGAAAAACGCACCAATCATTTTCGACTATGTCCTCTCCGGGCAGTCGCTCACTCGCGTTCAACGCATCAAGGATCTCGGTGTTATTTTGGATAATGGAATGACATTCAGATTTCACTACAACGACATTGTGTCCAGAGCCAATCGTCAACTGGGCTTTATTTTTAAAATTGCTGACGAGTTTCGGTGACCCGCTCTGCTTCAGGTCACTTTATTGCTCACTTGTACGTTCCATACTGGAATCATGTGCTATTGTATGGTGCCTTTCCAGGCCATATGGATCGCCAGAATCGAAGCAGTTCAACGAAAGTTCGTAAGATACGCTCTTCGCTTTCTCAGTTGGCGTGATCCTACGAACCTGCCTCCGTATGAAGAGCGTTGCCGTCTGCTTAATATCGAGCCACTTGAGGGTGAGACGAAAGGCCGCTCAGGCTTTGTTTGCTGGGAAGCTGCTCAGGGGTGAAATTGACTGTCCGGCACTGTTGTTACAGTTAAATTTGTACGCTCCCGAGAGACCTCTTCGTCAACGTGTATTTTTGCATCTTGAGCCACAGAACAACAACTATGCACTCCATGAACCAATTCGAGAAATCAGCCAGCGTTTCAACGAGCGTTTCAATATGTTCGACTTCAACATATCTGCTGACGTGTTTCGTCATCGGCTACTTGACTCTTTCCGTACTTCTGGCCGTAACCAAGCAATTTAAGTTTTTATTCATTTAGACATATGTTGTCAGTTGAATTGATTGTGATAAATAAATAAATAAATAAAAATAAATAAATAAATAAAATGCTGCTTCTCAAGCCACAGGTACGGATGGCTTGCCAAACCAGATATTTCTTTGCGAGCTTTGACGGTTTCGTGTGCTTGAAAATATCTGCTACCTTTCCCTTCCTTTTGCCGTATAAAACTCCTGTCCCGGAAGCTGCTTGTAGTCGGCTTTGACGTAGGTTTCGTCGTCCATTACCACGCAGTCAAACTTCGTCAGTATCGTCGTGTACAGCCTCCGGGATCGCGCTTTGGCCGTCGTATTTTGTTTATCATCGCGATTTGGAGTCACTACCTTCTTGTAAGTCGATAGTCCGGCTCGTTTTTTTGCTCGATGCACGGTTGTAGACGATACACCCAGCTTATTTGCGGCATCTCGGAGAGATAGGTTAGGGTTTCGCTTGAAACTACCGGCAACTCTCTTTGTCGTCTCAGCGGCTTCCGGTTTTCGATTTCCCCCCAATCCAGACTTCCTGGCTGTCGACAAACGTTCCCCAAACACTTTAATTACATTTGTAACGGTTGATTTGGCAACCTTTAGCGATTTTGCCAACTTTGCGTGCGAGTAACTCGGATTTTCGCGATGCACGAGCAAAAATTTCGATACGCTGCTCTTCTTGCTTGGACGGCATTTTGACAACTGAAGAGTGAATTCCAAAATCAAAATAGGAACAACATTCTACACACACACACCTTCAAAATGAGGGGTGTTCAGGTTTTTTAAACGCAAAATTGAAAGAAATACGTCAAGTTGATATTGACCAAATTTTGACCGTATCGCCCTTTAGATGGAAAACCCCAATTAAACCCACATAAACACTGGAATAATGAAGTAAAATCGCGTGATTTCGAAAATTTATTAAATTTAACTTGTAATCAGAGCTTAGAACATGAAAATGAAAATGAGTTTGAAAATGAAATATAAACAAAAAAATCTAAAAAGATGATAGATCCACCAAATTATTCTGTATACACTTGATTGTTGACTCCATGGCATTTTCAAACATAAAAACTATTATTCATATATTATTCATATGTTTTAATACGAAAAAAAGTTCCATCTTACAATCCTCACAGTGCTCCATCCTACAAACATGACGCCATAAACTCGAAACATCAAAAAGCGGTTTCACTTTATGATTTGTTTGAAAATGCCTTTAGATCATAAAAATACACCAAAAATGCTAGCCAACACAAATGTTTACCTCTTGATATCGAGGGAAAATTTTCACTTACTAAGCACAAGAAATAATTGTTATTTTAATCATGCCAACACTTTCAAACAATGAAACCTAAAAGAGCTAAATCGAGTGCAAATGAAAATTGAACAATAGTAAAAACATGAGGTTAACGCTTGACAGCGCGATAGTATTGTCGCTGTAAATGTCAAAAGTGGCGTTGTTCCATCTTACAAGCCATTCCATCTTCACTACATCCATCACTACATTCCATATGTTCTTTCACTATAACATTTTCAAAATCTCGCTGGTCTTATACAGGTTTTATTAACTCGTTGTCACAACCGTCTATAAAATGGGCCGCACTGTACAAATTTCAGCTAAAAAGAAGCATTAAAGAGGTGATTGTAGACAAAATATGTTCAATTTGAGGGTTGCGGCTTATCATTTTTGACTCAGGCATATTCATTTGCCAATATCTCCTTTCAGAGGGTCTATTTGATATTATGATGTATGATGAACCTGCAGTCATGAGTAGACCTACAACTTTGTCTAACAGTACATTGCCTAACTCTATATCTTCGACATGAGAGCGTATATTCACAGTGATCTTCACGATGATAATCGCGTGATCATCGCGAATATCATCGCGAAGATCACTGCGAATATACGCTTATTCCTCAGATATAAGAGATGACTATCTATTGTTAGACCAAGTTGTAGGTCACTCAAGCACCATAAGTTCATCATACATTATATTTTGAAATTGAGCTTCTGAGAAGAGCTATCGGCAAACGAATATGGATAAGTCAAAAATGATAAGCGTTGCGTTCAAATGTTGTTTTATCAACAAAGCCAGGCTGGAAAAAAAACTAAACTTGTTAATTGGAATGTCCACTAATGTATTGGAAGTTTTTGGTCCACGTGACTCGTGTATTTGGCATTGCTATTTCAGACGATAAACGTACTGGATTGCACCCTATTGTAAAATGATGTGTGATGATGATCGACGTTTTGGAACAACTGCCGTATACTCATTGGCGTAACTACTGGGGGTGCCTAGGGGGCCAGGCCCTCTCCAGAATTCTGTAGCCCCCCCAGGATTTTCCCCTAATATTTTTCATATTTGAAATGAAACACTATTCATAATCTTTACGGAATTGTATGGTTTTTTTCCCAGTGTAAGTTCTTGTTGTACTTTGCTCTGTTCACATATAGTTTGAAGGAGTAACTATTTCTGAAGGAGTAAAGTACGCATACCCTCTTCTCCACACTTTTCACTTACCCCACTGTACCTTATAGGATGAAAAGTTGGTACATTTATCAAGAAAACCATATTTAACGACAATTCAATCAAGTAGTTTGAAATTGCACGTAGGGCTTTTGTTAAACAGTATTTCGAAGCAAACGCACACACTTTTCCCACACATTCACATGCAGGGTAGGCCACGGATCCGCCACCTTGGCTGGCTAAGATTTATGCGCTTGAGCGTGCTCAAATACCGCCAAAGGCACAGAATGGTTCTAGCGATGTGAAATCTCTGTTTTTACACTCCTTAAAGACCACATGTGACGGAAATCAATTTCCAATAAGAGGATTTGAAACCACAACTTCTCTTTTTTACCAGTAGTATTCTGTAAGTGTTGTTCTCGTCCTTGTTAACTTAACAATCTCGGAGAGAAACCCGGTAAGGTGTCGTATGCTGATCTTAATTGCATGTTTTGACGGAAACCCCAAAGTAGTGAATAAATACACTACTATTTTTTTTATATATAGCGTTTGCTTCGAAATACTGCTTAACAAATGCTCTACCTGTGCCCTAAAGCTCTCAATAATTCTAAATTCTAATAATTCAATTCTTTTAATATTAAAACCTGTAGACTCATATCTAAAATAATAGCGACTGCAAAATGTAGAGCCTGTTAAGTTGAAACATAGATTTGAAACACTTTTCTATGTACGTATTTTAATTTTATTATTCAAGAAGGTTTTACAATAATCAGTTTTGTACTCATTTTAAATTCACGCTATTATTTTCTCTTGTACGAAAAATTAAGTAGAGTATAGATTCCCTAGATTGATAAGAAGTTTCGAATCTATCGAATGTAAATAAGCAAAATATGGAGATGGTAGTTTATTCATTAACGAAAATATTTTCGAAAATGTAGTTTTAGAAGTAAGGTAAACATATAATCAGGTAAATTCCTGAAATCATAACATTTGTTGGTGTTGACTTCAGTACCAATAGTTGTCAATTTAGACTGCAGGTTGGGCCTGTATGTCAAGTTTTATCAAAATGCACTTCGATTTTATTATAACAGTTTTTTTTACATTTATCGCCTAACTTCTCAGCCATGAGACGCATAAAAACATGACTGAGAAGTACCATGACGCAGAACTGATTTTCAAATCTGGCTAATTTGAGCATTGGGAACGGAGTTGTGAAGGAATTAGTATCAACCGATACAATTTTGAAGATTGAAAACGGCGTTATACAAACCAATCTAACTTTACTCTACATAGATTCAGGATTATTCTCCGCCTCGGATGAGTTGAGACGCCTTAAGAGAATCGAGTAAAGTGACTACAGTAGCCTCGTGTGAGTCCATTCTCCATTTGATCCACACGGAATAATAAGAGGTATATATTTACCCCACTCGATTCTTTTAAGGCATCTCGACTCACCGAGGCGCATAATAGTCCTAATTATTAGATCAAACCTGTTTTCATTTATCAATTAAAATAACCTGTCCCCAACAATTACGCTACTTTCGTCGCTCTTTTCAATATTCTTATAAACGAAAAAATAATCCTTCGCGCAGGCCCCCTGCAGGCCCCCTCCAGACTAATTGTCTAGCTCCGCGAATGCGTATACTTTGATTTTAAATTGTAGGCTGATATTCTTGGGAGTACTTGATGTGTCCAAGGAAACACTATTCGTAAAGGATATCTGTTGGATGACGGTAACTATTCGGATTGGCCTTTGATTTTGAAAACAATAACTAAACTCCAGACTGCTAAGGAAAAACATCATGCCAAATATCAGGAAACAGATCATAAATATGATGAAAGGTGTTTTGATAGAGTTGTTACGAATTTGCTCAGTCCCTCTACGGTTTTAGTTTTGGGAAAGACAAAGGTAATTCATATTAGTATTTCATTGCATCCTCTAACCCACACTGGCGTTTGTTTTTCGATTCTGTTAGGGATCTCAGATCAATTGTTTTATCATTCGGTCAAGCTTAAAAATACGTATTTATTTGTGAAATTTCCAGAACCTGGAGAAGAAACCAAAATAAATCAAATTGCCCACGGAGACAATAAATGTATTTTCATGACACTGTCATTGTGATGATCAGTCTTTAGTCAGTGAGTTCACAACATTTTGTTCAAACAGACTTCTTGCTTCCCTTGGATTATTTTCCAATGTATTATTTTGAATTTTGAAATGTTTAAATTGTATTAGAGTGTGTTTCTGGGGGTATTAACACATGCACAGATAAAAAGAAACATTGAATTTTCTGTGTTATCTAATGCACATAAAGGGAATGCTAGATGTGACAGAAAATACTGGGATATATCGTGTAAATTAAAGCACGATATCGCCTAAATCGCGTCTATTGCATGAAAGAATTACAAAAATTGCAAACAATATCGTTGTTTACGCTTGCTTTGTTTTAGAATTAAACGAAGGGAAAGTCTACGCACCTGTTAAAATTCATTATTTTTTTCTGTGTGGTGACCGAGTGACCTACCCATTTTATTAAAATGTTATAAAATGATTTGAGAATAGCTATTTCAACAAACACACATAAAAAGGAACATTTGATTTTCTGCGATATCTAATGCACATAAAAGGAATGCTAGATTTGGCAGAAAATAATGAGATAATTCATGTAATTTTAAGCCAGATATCGCCTGAATCTAGCCTGTTGTATGAAATATTGCAAACAATTTCGTTGTATACGTCTCCTTTGGCTTGGAATTAAACGACGGAAAATTTTACGCGCCTGTTAAAATCAATTACCCTCTTCTGTGTAGATTCTAGCTCGAAAAAGTAGTGTGAATTTCTGTTCAATATCATGCACATAAATGGAGCGTCTACATTTAAATTATAACTCGTGTAAAGTTCTGGGACATTTCATACATTATCGATATTGTTGTATGCACAAGCTCATCTTTGTTAAAACTATTTCATGCAAGTTGCTGCTTTGTGTGGAATGAAGTACAACTTCACATGCTCTGATATTTACATCACAATGAAGATTCAGATTTTTTTCTGTGTATAGGAACTAGATGCTTTTTGTTGTTTTGATAATATTGATGTAGCTTTCACAGCAATTGGGTCGCTGCTTCCTCTAAAATTTCAATGGATCATTTTTTGATCGTTTGGTCTAATTGAAGACTATTTGTAAAACATGAATATGGTTCACAAAATGCATTTGCATAACCAGATAATTGGACCATAAGAGCTGCTTTATTTTCGAAGTATTGAACATTCCAGTCTCACCAAGCTGTATGATACTATTCCGTTCTCGATTGTAAATTTTGGAGTTTCTGTGGTATTCTGTCCAGAAGTCCTATATTTTTCATCTTTTCAGGAAGTTACTCATCACTGTTTCTTCTCTATTGATTCTCTTGGCTATCTCTCGGTTACTTAAATCGATATCCTTCAATTCGAGAATCAATCTCCGTTCTGTTTCGTCCAGGAACTTTGCTTTTGGCATTGTGCACGGAAAGCATCAACAACATTATACTCCTGTATAGTAATGGATTACCCACAAACTCTTACATGCACATCATGACACGTATGACAGATAGTCTTCCCAGCCCAAATGTGTCTGAAGCTACTGGTAAGAGACATTACTCAATGTTTGACCTTCAAATAGCTTGGAGTCATGTTTGATTCTATATGCACATGGAGTATTCTCATTGCGTATTTGAAACAGAAGTATGTTATGTTTTCTTCCGCTCGGCAAGAAACAGCCACCTCAGTAAATTGGAACGCATTTAATATCGTTGTTTACTGATTGCGCTTGGCTGTATGCATTCAATGCACAATATGAGCCTGGAGAGGGCGACCCCGGCGTAGTGGTTAACATCCATACCTCTCACGCCAAAGTCACAAGTTCGAATCTCACCCCCGGACAAGTTACGAAAATACCTAACAGGTATTGGAGTGATTTCGACTAGAGATGAACCAGCCCCAGGGCTGAAAATGTCGATAATACAAGAAAAAAACATGAGCCTAGAGGTTCTGCCAGGAGTATAACCCTTACAAATTCGCCTGAAGCTGGGTCCCCTCACATTGCTCAATTCCAGGCAATGAGAAAGACGGACTTTCTAGCAAGGTGGGCGCACAAGAAAGCGAGATATTTGAACGAAGAGTTTCTCATGATAAATTTTACCCATTAGTTTGTCAGATTTCTCTTCAATGTTTGCAAAACGATTGGACAAGTAATTCCCTTGGGCGGTGGTTACATTCCATTATTCCAAATTTTTCTTCGAGGTCGTGGTTCAAAGGTCTGGATGTAAGTCGGCGCTTCATTCGTGTTATTTCAAGATTTATGTACAACCACTACTCGCTAGACGTACATATCTACAGAATTAACCTCGTCGAAAGCAATATATGTAAGTGCGGAACCGGTTATGGTGCCATCGAACAGGCAGTTTGGTTTTGCCCGGATAATGACGTATTCAGGGCACGACTATTAGATAGCCTTGTAGCCCGCGGTAGACAACCCTTCTACGACATAAGAGATGTTTTGGGAACGCGTGATCTTCCCTAAATGCAAGCAATCTACAAATTTCTTTGTTTGTCTAACTTTATTGAGTAACGTATCACACCCCCTATTCCGACCATTGCGTCCCAGTTATACTATCATCGGTTTCCCGTGCTACTTGTACCTGCCCAGCAAGCTATTGGCCAATCATCTGCACCTAGCTCTTGAAATGGGTTATAGGAACCGAGAACTTGATGAACGCTACAGTCATAAGCAGCATTTATTAACTTTAATAAGTTACTTGCCTAGTCCCTTCCAAACGATAATGTGATCCATTAACCTCGAGCTAGGCACGAGTAATTGGTTTCCACGAGTAATTGGTAAGTACTGACATCATAAAGCAAATTATTGTATAACAGTTTTGAATATCGGCTCCGCAAAGTGTTTCATAAGTCTGAGCCTGATAAATAAACGAACTAATTAAAAAAACATCAGAAAATCAAGGTGTGTATATAAAATTAGACTAGGTGTTGAGACGCCTGTGCGGAATTCATGCTTCCTACTCAGCCGATCTCATATAAAATGGCTTTATTTTTTTAATATAATATTTTGCGCTATGTATATACATAAAATCAAACCTTATGGTTTGAAAAGAGCAAAGTATTATTTTTATCGGAATTTTTAAGAGAATTTCTATTGAAGACCATTTTAGGGGGTGGAGTTATATCCCTTTGATTCCATTGTAATTGGTTGTAATTTTGCCTTTGTCTTCAAACACCAACAGACAAAATGCGCGTATCTGCCAAAAAATAAGCCATTATAACGGAAATGAAACGAAATAATTCAACTCTAATATGTTATAACACGGTCCCGATTTTTGTATTTCATTGTAACATAACATGTCAAAACCTGTGGATTTCAGGTCACACGCTGCATAAAATCTGTATCCACATTAATCCGGACACCTTCAAATCATTGTAACTTTTGAAATATTGCACGTAGGATTGAAAAATTTCACTGTGGTATAGCTGAGAGTCTATGATAAAAAATCAGTGGGGTTGTGTACAAGACACGACCGGTTAACGTAGACTACGTTAAACCAAGTGATGCATTATAATGTCAAGAAAATTCTGTGTGGCTATTATTAGCGTTAAAATGGTTTCAATTATTCTTGCCGGTCGCTTACCCTTACCGATAGAAGCAGTTTAAGTCACAATATGACGGGTGCGGCTCTTATGGGACATTAGACCAGCGTTTTGAAGCCGGTATGTAAGAAAATTCGGTTGTACGCTCTTGATATATAATTTGGTGGCCCTGAAAAGGGCCGTTTTTTTTTATGAAGTCAGTGCGTGGGAAAATTCTCTTGTACACTCTTTATAACTCTTTGGTGGCCCTGAAAAGGGCCTTTTGGTTTAAATGATGACACGGCCACGGTTGCACGTTTTACGATGGACTATCTTTAAGGCCTAGAAGATAGTTAAGGATCTGTTAGGGAATATAAAATTATTAAATTTATGATAGTTTTGCTCATTCTTATAATCATAATCGCTTGACATTACTAAATGTTTTTTCGTTGAAAATCAAAATCGTTGGACGATGGTTCAAGAAAAATGCATAATATTGCTGGCATTGCAAACGGAGGTCACGAACGAAGGTTATAGCGGCGGAATCTTTATCGCGACTAGTTGTTTGATCACAGTTCAAAGCCAAGTCGAGATAAAGGTACTTCTTCATGAAATCAACGAAGGGAAGTTTCTCTGACTTTGGAACAATGATGTTAAAATTGCCAGTCACAGTAACTGGCATACCTTTTCTGATGTATTTCACTAGGTTGCGTGCAATAAAATATTTAATCTGTTTGATTGTGAGACCTGGCAAAAACATATATAAAGTGTTGAACAATATATCAAACTAACAAACAAAAAAAGAAATATAATTAAAATCATACCTGGTAAAATGAAAATTGAAAAGAGCAACGTGGCTGTGTCTCGTATAACTAGCTCTAAAGCACAGATATCGCCATATTGATCGGCTACTCCCAGTTGCTCGTCGTAAGATGCGCAAAGTTCCTCGATGATGTGCGGTTTATTTCATCGCTCCCGGGATTTATTTATATTATCGCTCCGGGCATTCGGTATACTATACGGAATATAAAGCTACTTTATAACATCTAAATGACTTTTTCATGTGATAAATCGACCATTCCATTTCAAAACATTAAAATTCCCACTATATTCATTTAGTTATATAGGTGTTGGTATGAATAAGCTCTTCAAAAAATACACAACCGCTCATTCTTACTTTTCCATTAAAAACTTTTATATTCTACATTTTACTATGTGATGAATACATTAGGCCATAGTTGGGAATATAAGGTTAAATGCGTACCTAAAACATGATCTATGGTTTTCTTGTGAAATTATTATTCATGATCCTATGTGAATATCAGGAAAATTAGTGAATCCATTATGTCAAAACGTTAAGGAAATCAAAATATATATAAATATATTAGATCTCGCAGAAGAAATAGAGTGAGTTTTGTAAAATATCATTATTCTTTGCAATGGGTATGCGAATATAAATGTAAAATAAACACCGGAGAAAATAATCACGCATCAAAATATGTTCGATATGTATCGATATCATTTGTAGGTTCGTATGATGTAAAAGCATGCTGCGCATGTCATCACCAGAATACAATTAATACTAATGTTGAAATTTATTAAAACAGGGAACGATAACATAGAGAGATATTCAATTGCTATGATGACATGCAATTTGTCAAATTGACTCAAATTTAATAAATATAAATTTCCTACCTCGAGTTAAAGGACCTTCTCCAGCGTCCCAACTAGTTGTTGGCAACGCATTACCTCTTGCTGCTTTTAATTTCGCCCGATAACTACGAGCTCGCTCGGCATCGGTGCATGGTCGTTTCGGAGGATTTCCCGTATGTTCGCTCTTTATGCGCTTCCTGAATCTGCGCAAGCGTTCTGGAACAAATCGGTTAGGCATTCTCACTTTCACTATGTTTCTCAAAAAGTTTTTCTTCCTAGAGGTAGGACTCTATCCAACGCGAATCGTTAAAACAACAGAACAACTGTTTATAACACACTTTTACAGAGAGAATTTACAGAGAATGTTGGTTCGAAATATCATGTTCGGCATCGAAAATGGTGTCCGTGATAAGAAATTTGTGTGGTTTAGATATGCGACGAAGGGAAAACAAGTTTTGCTAATACCACTGGCTGCCAATCGACAATTTGAAACGAAAATCCCAATCAAACAAACTCTCAAGCTGAGAATATTAAATTGAAAGTAGCAAAGATGGATTTGTATCTGGTAGGATTTTTTGGTGAAAATAAATCAAAGCACCGGCATGCTTTGATTTATTTTCACTGGTTTTATTGATCCGCTACATAGCACACTGTTGCCTAGTAACGACTTGGCAAAATCCAATATGGCTGCCAATCGAACGAAATGTAAGATAAACTTTTATTCAAATAACTCTCATATATTAGAAATTCAATTGATTTATTGATTCATCGCGGGTTGCGCCAACCAGCTAGGAACGCGAGGCTCTCCCGCAAACAGTAGCGTTTTTGCAGTCGTGATGAACAAATCGGCACTAGATTAAATGGCGCAAAAACCGAACGAAATATTAATTTAATTCATATATAAACCACTCTCTGAACTGGATTGGTTGTCCTCAAAAGGACATTATTTATTAGTGGTTTGCGCCAACCAGCTGGCTAAAATTTTCCCGACGGCTCGCCCTCCATGGATGCGTTTTTGCAGTTGCGGCGAACGAATTGGCACCATGATATTAGGCACACAAACTAAACGAAATAAAAGTTTAATTCTTGTATAAACAACTCTTAATTAAATTGGTTGTCCTCAATTTATGGATTGCGCCAACCAGCTGGGTAAAATTTTCACCGACGGCTCGCCCTCCATCGAGTATCGAACTAAATTTAACATTAGTTCTTTAATAAACAACTCTTTTATGTTGTTCTGTCCTTTTGAAGACAATTTATTTAAACCTACTGCTGCTCGCCCCCAAGGACGCTTTCCCCCCAATAGCAGCGTTTTCGAAGTCGCGGCGAAACAATCGCCACGATGAGGTAAGATGGCAGCTTGCACAAACCGACGCGATTGTGCGCCCCCATGATCCGCCATTTTACCTTATCACGACGATCGTTGCTGGGTGAGCCTTAGTACATATCACCACCAGCTGCTACGCGACCACCAGCTACCTTTGTGACCAGCTCCGCTGCCGGACGAATGAAGCAGCTGCGACCCGCTGCCTGCGACCAGCTCCCAGCAACCAGCTCCGCACAGCTTCAATACTGCCAAACGACTGAGGCAAAAATTTTCCCAAGTGTTCGTTTTACACCGTTCTCAGCTGCATGTGAGACGTACATGGAGAGAAGAGTAACATGATTGGTTAAAGTCTCTCTCTAATACAAATAAGAAGAAGATGAGGCAAGACGTTCCTTGCTTCGATTTGAAATCTATGGTAGGAAATTTGGTAAATTTACTCTGCGAAATGACATTATAAGACATCACCTTATATTTGCGTTATTTTCAATAGTTTACTATTGTTTGAGAATAATGTTTGACAATTGAATTGGAGCGCGGTAAAATTTCCGACCGATTGAAGAAGAAACCATGTAAATCTATCGTAGATTATTTGAGTTATTCACGTGCAAAACGTACGGTTTTTCGTGACGGTCGCAAAATTTTAGATTTTCATTTGACACCCTACCCTTGCCGTAAGACGTAGTCTACGTCAAAAGACTATGATTGATGTTTACATTTCATGTTTAGTATTCAAGATGGCGACGAAATAAAAACAAGTGCGTGAACGTATTTTGTACGGGCGTACGGCAAATCCTGACTTGTCAATACGGGACCTTGCAAAAACATTGGCTTTGCCTAAATCCACTGTTCACGATGTACTCAAATCATTTTCTGAACGTTTGACGGTGAAGAGGAAACCGAGAAGTGACAAAAACATTGGACGCGCTGATCCTGTCATTGACCGAAAGGTGAAAAGGATATTAACGAAAAACCCAAATCTCTCCTTTTGAACTGTGGCTCGTAAAATAAGGATGTGGCCTGGTTTTGTCCAAAAATCAAAACAACGTTTGGGACTTAAGTCGTATAAAGTGAAAACAATTCCAAATCGCAACGACAAACAGAACTTGGCAGCAAAATCACGGGCTCGACGTTTGTACTGCGAATATTTGACGAAGTTTTCATGCGTTGTTATCGACGATGAAACTTATGTCCTGGAGGGTTTCAAGCTGCTTCCAGGGCTGGCTTTTTATTCTGCTATGGCCAGAAATGCTACAGCTGAGCAAAATGCATCGAAATTTCCCAAAAAATACCTTGTGTGGCAAGCAATTTGCACGTGTGGCAAAAAGAGTAAATCTTTCGTCACTACAGGCACAATCAACAAGAAGATCTATCAGAAATAGTGTCTGCAGAAGCGATTGCTACCTTTCATCAAAAGTCACACAGAAAAACCTTTGTTCTGGCCCGATTTGGCATCATGCCACTATGCTAAAACTGTGATGGAGTGGTACCAAGCAAATCAACTGAACATTGTACCAAAAACCTCAAACCCACCAAATTGCCCAGAGCTACGAACAATTGAGAGATATTGGGCTCTGATGAAGCGGAAGCTTTTTGCAAAGAAGCAAGGAATCAAAGACATCAAACACTTCCACTTCCAAATTTGGACAAAAATGGCTTTTACGATTTATGAAGAGTCTGTACAAACCCTAATGGACGGAGTTAAGCGCAAAGTTCGAAAATTTTATGCAAATACCGAATATCTATAATATTCAAGAATTGTTAAAGCACATCCCATGAATCTGAAATAAACAACAACGACGGAAATATAATGCGAAATTTAGGTTTTATTCATGTTTTGAGGTGTCCGGATTATTGCGGATACAAACCTTATAGGCTGTTCCGATAATAATAAATACACTAATGATTAACCTTTAAATCTAAATTCGTGCACTATGCAACCAACTTTTGGCTGCGTTCTGTTGTTAACATCTAAAAATAAAAATCTAAATAAACTGTTGCCATTTTTTTTTTAATTTTTCGCACGGAAGTTTGAAAATGCGTGGCCTTTCTCCCATGCAAAGAAAACGGATTGTGCACAAACGGGTGCCCTCAGTGGTCTTTTGATCAGAAAACTGGCTAAGGTAGAAGGTGTGAGGGTCAGAGCAGTTCTAACCGCATTACGGAAGAAAACCCGGTCCCGCTCGACAGAAAGGTAAAGGACTATTTCAAGCGTCATCCTCCAGCATCAGTTCGAGACATGGTGAAAAAGCTAAGTAAAATGAAGCACAAAACAGGCTTGAAATCGAGAGCTCGAAAGCTGTACGACAAACTGGTGACCTAAAACTCGATCTGTGTTATCATCGACGAGGAAACTCGATAATAAAACTTTGCCAGGACCACAGTTTCATGCCTCGCCGTGGGGAAAGGATGTTCCTGGATCAGTGAAAGCCATATCCACCGAAAAAATCAACAAGAAGGTAATGGTGTGGCAGGCCATATGCGGATGTGGAAAAATATCTCGTCCATTCATTACGAAAGACACAATGAATGGTAAAATCTACGTGATGGAGTGTCTGCAAAAAAAAAGGTTGCTATCCTTGATCAAACAGCATAACAAGCTTATGATCTTTTGGCCTGATCTTGCATCCTGCCATTACTTTAAATGTGCACGAGAGTGGTATTTTAAGGAACAATGTCGAATTTTTATCAAAGGAGATGAATCCACCAAATTGCCTAGAGATTCGCCGTATTTAAACTTTCTATGTTTTGACGAAGGCAAAGCTGAAAACAAACGCATGAAATCACAGTGTTGAGTAACTTAAGAAATATTGGCCAAAAGTGGTGAAAAAGGGAATAGAAAGCACTGTGCAGAAGCTTATGAGTAGTCCTAAGGGAAAAGTTAGAGACTCGCTTACCTTACTAAAAATCAAGCAAATTGAAACGAAGATTGAAAGAAAACATTGTTATTTACTATGATTGAGAATGCAATAATCAACAATCACAGTATGGTCTTTTTTATTTGAGAAAGAAGGTGTATTTATATTTTTCGGAACAGTCTATAGTCAAAACAAAACTACATGGCCTAAATATTTTTGTTATTTGTAAGACTAATAGCGTTCGAATGGAAAGAAAAATGTTGGAGTATACTTTCTATTGTAGGGTAGCGAACGGCTTAAGCACCCCGAGACCCTATTCCAAGCACGGGGTAAACGTTAACCTACAACGCTCATATTTTGCAGTATGGTGCTTCACTAGAGCACGTTATTGGTTAACGTTAACCCCTTGCTTGGAATAGGGTCATGGGGTGCTTAAGTCGTTACCTACCCTATTTAATTTACTTCTAGTAAGTTGGATCAAATATGGATTTGGTTCGAACTGACAGCAGTTTCGTAAAATATTTACCGACTTGTCTATTCACGCATCTTTCATAACAGTTCTGGGTATGATCTAGTCAGAACCTAGAATATTTTGAATTGGAAACTAAGAAAAATTTAATTAACACTTCAGTTGTTCACTTTTAAAAACAAAAAATAAAAAACAAATACATTAACAAACTTTCAATCCTAAACACGAGCAACAGCCTATCTTTTAACAGAGCGGTCTATTTCGTTGGCGACTTACAAACTTTTTCAGTGTCAAAGTGCTTGAGTTTTAAAAAAATTGGCTAGCGTTCAGTAGTGATAGTTTAAAAAAGTGTTTCAGTGTTTAGTTTTAAAAAGTGTTAAGAAAAGTGTTATAGTTTATTATTTCATTAATTTTAAAAAGTGAACAAGTGAGGTGTAAGCTCAAATTAAAATCCTAGATTTTCAATAACAATCTTTCACTAATACGCTCAAAAAAGTGTGTTATTAGAAATGTTTTTTTTTAAAAATTAAGTCTTTTTGAGTTTGGTTTGAACCATTTTTCCGGACTTGAAGCGCCACTGAAGAGGCCCTGACACAAATT
This sequence comes from Aedes japonicus, assembly GCA_034211315.2. Classification (NCBI taxonomy): domain Eukaryota; kingdom Metazoa; phylum Arthropoda; class Insecta; order Diptera; family Culicidae; genus Aedes; species Aedes japonicus. Next base: position 401 of record JASCZW010010538.1, on the reverse strand, counting down.
AGCAATCTGTTGAACCGGATAAATCTAGGGTTTTTTTCATTAGGGCGAATCTACAATTGAGAGATTCTCTCCGGGCTCGCTCTCTTTCATTAATTACAGCGCCGTTCTAAAACTTTCGAGGGATTCTTTAGTACAGATCGAAACACAACAGTGCTAGCTAGCATACTCTACATATATTAGAATGAAAAACGTAAAGGTGATTGGTTTATGAATGAAAGAGAGCGAGCCCGGAGAGAATCTCTCAATTGTAGATTCGCCCTAAAGAAAAAAAAACCTAGAAATGATATATATATATATATATATATATATATATATATATATATATATATATATATATATATATATATATATATATATATTATATGATGAACAATAATAATGTAAATGACTAAATGAAACAT
>JASCZW010010537.1:0-47588 GCA_034211315.2 Aedes japonicus | reverse complement strand
TCTTGGATATTTTGCAAATAAAGACTGTATTCGATGAAATTTTGACACATGCAATTGTTCGTAACTTTTTAGCGTGTGGGTAAAAATTATTGAAATTTTAACTGAATGTATTTCATTGTGTTGTGTCAATTGTGTAACGAATTTCGTGAAAACCGGTCGAATGATTTCAGTGATGGCTTCGAATGAAGAAATAGTGCGCTAACAAATTTTGGGCACTCACACACGAAAACCCAAACGCTTCTCATCGAAGGATCGGAAAACAGCTCGGAATCGCACATTCAACCGTATCTCATGTGATCAAAACGTTCAAGGACCGTAAGACAACCAAGCGGAAAAATGGTAGTGGTAAAAAACGTGCACATCAAATCCGGAGAAGGCCAGGATGGTATTGAACCAATTTAAGCGTTATCCCAACATTTCGATCTGGGATGTTGCGAAAAAGGCAACAGTTTCAGTTTGTTTTGTGCAGAAAACAATGAAACGTTCTGGATTGCATGTGTACAAGGTCCAGAAGGCACCGAACCGGAGCGATAAACAGAACTCGGTGGCCAAACCTCGTGCAAGAAAACTGTACAGGGAGTGGCTCACAAAATCGTTCTGCATTGTGATGGATGATGAGACCTACAATAAAGCCGACACTAAACAAATGCCAGGACAGGAACACTACGTCGCCACCTCTAAGTTGGCCGTTCCGGAGAGTGTACGGAAGAAGAAACTGTCGAAATTCGCCAAAAAATTCCTTGTCTGACAAGCGATCTGCGGATGTGGCAAAATGAGTCACCTCTGGGACCGTTAACGGACAAATCTACAAGGACGAATGCCTCCAAAAACCGACTTCTGCCCTTCTTGAGATCTCACGATGGCCCGACACTGTTTTGGCCGGATTTGGCATCTTGCCATTTTGCCCGTCTTAGACTGGTACAAATATAATAATGTAGTTTTTGTACCAAAAGACGTCAACCCTCCAAACACTCCGGAACTTCGCCCAATTTTGGGCAATCATGAAGACAAAGCTCGTTAAAACTCCAAAACTGATAGAAAATGAACTTGAACTAAAGAAAGTGTGGTTAAAAGTAAGTAAGCAAGTCGGTCCTATCATTGCCCAAAATTTGATTAAAGGGGTCAAGACAAAGGTGCGGGCAATTGGGTTGGGAGAAGAGGTTCAATAAACCAATGATGTCAAAACTTAACCATTTAATAGTACTTTATTTCCAGAAAGTTTGAAAAGAATCGGGCTCAAGGAAAATTTTTGGTGACCTATTTTGTGTGTCCAAATTTCATCGAATACAGTCTTACAATTTCCCGCAACACTAGAACATTTTTCTTAGATATTATTTACAGTTAAATGAAAAAGAAGAGCAGAGAATCGAACAAAGTACAACAGCAAAAACCAACCACGATATCACAGTGAATTTTGACAGCTGTGGCCATTTGGTTTGTTTTGATGGCAGCCAAAAGGTTTTATGAAGGTTCTCAAATGGTCATAACATCTTTCACTAGAACATTTTCAAAATCGGTATGGTCTTATAAAGGTTTTATTAATGTGTTCCCACAAGGAGTGGGCCACTTTGTACATATTTCGGCTTTAAAGATACATAGAGGAGGTGTTGGTGGACAAAACAGTTTTGAATGTAGTTTTATCAACAAAGCCAGGAGTGGTGCAACACGACTGGAATAAAATTAAAATTGTTACTTGGGATATCTGATATAAGACCAGGATAGTACTAAAGCTTGCTTCAGATAGAATTGGAACAAAAACAATTGCCTGTATTCCAGTTATTTATTGTTGAATTCAAGATCTTTTTTTATACAAATGTAGCGTTTTCTTCATACTTTTAAGAAAAAATACGGATTAAATTATTCGTCACGGTTTCGAAGGAATTCTCGAATTTTTCCTGTAACACGGCTCATTAGGCGGCGCACACCATCTTCGTTCATCGTTTTAACTATCTTATTCCACCAGGTCTTCATCTGATTGATGTCTTTGACAACCTTTCCCTTTGCTTTGAGTCTCCTCTTCATGATTGCCCAGTATTTCTCAATAGGGCGGAACTGGGGGCAGTTGGGTGGGTTAAGGTTTTTTCGGAACAACCTGGACCCCTTTCTCTGCATACCATTCTAGAACGACTTTGCTGTAATGACAGCTTGCCAAATCTGGCCAAAACATTACGGGTTGGTCGTGGGATCGAATGAACGGCAAAATTCGTTGTTGGAGACACTCTTTTTGGTATAGTTCCGACGTCATTGTCTTATTTGTAACGAAAACTTTCGTTTTTTTGCCACAGCTGCAAATGCCCTGCCAAATCATGAATTTTCGTGCAAATTTGTCGGCAAAAACAAATTTAAATTTGGCTGGAACATCCCCCCGAGCCGTTGTCAAGTAAAATTTTTGACCTGGGATTTGCCCGAAGTCAGCCTTGACATAGGTTTCATCGTCCATCAGAAGACACCCGTCGAACTTGGTCAGCACCTGGTCGTTAAGCTTCCGAGCACGGATTTTGGCCACACTATTCTGTTTTATGGTCCGATTTGGCTGTTTGCTAGCTCGAAACGACTTGATTCCATCCCGGAGTCGAGTTCTCCTCAAGGTACTATGGGCAGCACCGAATTTTCTGGCAAAATCACGGTCCGACAGATTGGGATTCCTCTTAATCCACTCCGCTCCACTCCGACGATTGGCTTGAGGCTTCCGAATCGTCGTCAATGTTTCCTTATACCGTTTGATAACGCACCATACGGTATTTCTGGGCAATTTCAGCTGTTTAGCTAGCCTAGATGCAGACCAATTTTTTCCCTTCTTTCGGCTTCCATGTTGATTGTTTACAAAGTACAGTCGCTTTGCGGAATGTCAAAAATACATACGTGAAGCTGACAAAATTCCCGACACGTGGGCGCCAAGAAGTTCCAAATCCGTCCACCAGGAGCGCCACAATATGAGCAAAAGTTTGTTCCAATTCTAAATGAAGCAAGCCTTAATATTAAGGAAAAGGCCTCTAGAACCCAAAACTATCATGCTGAATTGGACACTGTTGCGCTTTTTACGAACCATTCAATTGACATGAACTTTTTTAGGAACCAAATCACAAACTACCCAAATTCCCAAATTTTTACAAAACCTAATTCTTGGATAAAAAAGTTGAAACTTTTTAGTATGACGATTATAATACATGTTGTTGGCAATTTCATGGAGACGGTTCCGATTTCTGGCTGGTCGGAAAAGTGAAATTAAGGTTTTAAGATCTACAAGCATAATCAGAGATATTTATGAAGTTTAAGGATCCGATTCATGTTCTAAGATGTTAGAGATTCGATTGACATTACATTCTTCTTTGTTCTCTGTAAGCCCGTAGTATTGATCTTAACAATTCACAGATATGTTGGAAAACTATGGATTCGGACAGTATGAGATAGAAATTCGGAGATCTAATTCAAATAATATTTATGTATTTAAAGTTCAATGTGTGTTAAAAGGTATCTCACGTCAAATTGCATCACGAAAAAAAAGCTGCAGAAAATGTCCCATTGAGTATTTTCTTTTAAAAATTTAGGTAGCGCGAGATTAGAGTGTTTTTTGTTTGTTGTATTTTTATCGAAGATTGGAAAAAATGGCGTCACCCGACAAGCAACGTCGCGAATTGATTATGCGCAAGCACCTGTGAAATCCTCAACTCTCTCATCGGAACATCGGAAAACAACTCATGCAGTCATCGGTGATTTCATGTAATTAAACATTACTACGAAGCTCTGAGCATCGAACGGAAGGAGAAATGCGATTAGAATGGATGTTCTATTAATGATCAAGATCACAAGCGTGTCGTGAAAGCGTTTAAGCGAAATCCTTCGTTGAGGGATGTGGCTGAAAAGTTGAACCTGTCCAAGTCTTCCGTTCAGAGATCCAAGGACCGGGAGGGACGCATATGTACAAAGTGCAGATGGCTTCAAATAGTGACGAACGGCAGAAAATTATTGGAAAATCACGAGCCCGGAAATTGTACACCCAAATGCTGACAAAGCCTCATTGTCTCATCATGGATGATGAGACTTACGTCCAGGCGGACTTCCGACAGCTTCCGGAGCTACTGTTCTTCACCACCCACACAAGTTTGATGCTCCGTTGGAGGTAAGGAAGCAAAACCTTTCAATGTTTTAATTCTAGAGAGTTTGGGTTGTTTAGATACGCGTATTTCGTCTACTATATGCAGACTTCTTCATTGTCTCGTACTAATAACTCGACTGAAAGAAAACCTTCGCCACCTGCCGTATATACAAAGTATTCCTAAAAATACATGATTTGGCAAGCGATCTAATCTTGTGGCGAACGGAGTGCACCGTTCGTGACTACCGGGACTATAAACAGGGAGATCGGCCTCAGGGAGTGTATATAGAAGCGTCTGCTTGTTCTGTTAAAGCAACACGAGGACTCTTCTTCTAGCCGGATCTAGCTTCGTTCCACTATTCAAATGTTGTCCTGGAGTGGTACGAAGTCAACAGGTTCACTTTTGTCCCAAGGACATGAACCCCCCCAATGCACCGGAACTAAGGCCCATCAAAAAATGCTGGGCTATTATAAAGCAGACACTGTAGAAGCCAACTCCCAAGGAGTACTAATGAGTGCACTGAAAATTTTCTTTCGTAAATTAGCGTTCACTTGTTTTGTAAACATGGATTTTCAACATTAAACATATGTCTCGTAAATTGTATGAAACATTCATATTGGTTGTCATCTAATAAAATGCTATCATTACACCTTATCTGCACAATGCACAAAATGAATTTCGTGAAGACCAGCCAATCGGTTCATCTCTTCAATTGTACTCATAAATGTTAGTGTTGCTGCTGGGATGGGCGGGTATCACTAATTTATCCGAAAATAGAAATTAAAGCGCTGTCGAGAGTTAGAACATCATGCTCATTAATCAAGCAACTTTCCAAGAGTTAACATGGTTTAGTGAGATCAACCTCGCACTCAATAACAGCTCTTCCTGAAAATGCAGGATCGAACCCCATATCCGAAACAATCAAATAAAACGCTGATCAACTCCTCGTGGTTGCACTTTTATTTTCAATTATATTTTAAGTCGATAAAGTAGATCTGTCAGTTGCTCATGCAACCACCAGATAGAAGTTTCTGTTTTTTTTTACAATGAACGAATGTTTTTTTATCAACGAATGTCTCGTGATTTTGACAGTTGCAAGTGTGGCAATAAATACGAAGCATGCTTATTAAGAACTGCAACGCAGTTTCATTGCTGAAAACAACGAAAAGATGTGTTAGTCGTACCTTCGTTTTCGTAATATAAACCAAATAAACTTTTCAGTGTGGAATTAAGCGTAAGGCACGAGGGTACGGTTAAAAAGCTTACAAATGGGTTATATTTTATTGTCTAAGAGGATCGCTCTACTAGGTAATTTTCTACAACGTTTTTCCCGTGTTGCAAGTTGATGTGGGACACCCTATATTTGTCATCCGAGAATTTCCTGCAGTTCAGGTCTTAAGATATACAAGCATAATTAGAGATATGTTGGGAATTTGAGGATCTGCTTTATATTCCCAAAGGTATAAAAACCTTATTCGAATAATATTAGGGGTTATATAAATCATTTTCTGAGTGTAATATTTGGCTTCCTTTATGCTATGTATCATCCAAGAATTCAAGATATTCTAAAGGGGTTCTGAAATCTTAGTGAAGTGGGTTCAATGTGTGTTCATTGTCATCCGGGAACTTTCTAGAACTAAAGTCTTAACATGTTTTTAGTTTGGTAGTTGGTAGAACCTCATTACTTATTCCACTTTAGATCTTTGGATTATCATGAATCTATGTCGTCTCTAATTGGTTGCGCTTGAACATATGAAGACCTTATCTCCAAAGAATTTCTGGATAGCCTAGAGCAACATTTCACCTCAAATATTGTTCCAGCATTAATCTTTGGACCTCCATGTATTCGTATAATACACATGAACTAACAAACCAAATGGGTTCGCTTGAAGATAGGAAGACCAGGGTTCTTGGATAACCTAGAAAATTGTTGAAAAAATATAGCTTGTTTCTACTTAAATCTTTGGACCACCATGAAATACTATCGTAGTGTAGGGAACTGCTTAATCAGGGGTGACTGTTCATTTGTTAGGAAATGGGTCTAAAATTCCTATGCCTTTTCCAAATTATTTCTCATTTCATGATGATACGAACATAAACTCTATCTATCGGGCAACTGATTCGATGCATGAATCATTATTGGTTACCAAATAATTACTGTCATTTTGAAGATTTATGTCATCCAGAAAATCACCTGCCGAAGATGTTCACTTAAATTTAACCTTTGCGTATTTTGCATTTGGTCGCGTGTACCAGAGGAAATGTTTTAATCAGCTCCATCTCTCATCTAGGCTTGTTGTCAAAATGTGATGTTGAAAATTGAGTTGAATTTATTTCATATTTTAATGATAAAATGAAATCGCTATTTATTTCATATTTCTTATAGTCATTTGAGTTTCGTCTTTGTTAAATATTACATTGTCCATCATCTGACACTATCAAATGCAATGAAAAAATATGTTTCGGAACTGTCCAACAGTTCTTAACAAAAAATAATACTCTGCTGTTGAATAGCAGCTATGGCAGCACTGTTACGTTTGAGTGTGCAAATTCCTTCCTCTCTTCTTTGTTAAAGGTAAGTATCGTGTTCAAACAGGAAAACTTACTTCTATTTCTATCTCAATCCCATGTTAAATTCCGTTTACTGAAACGGGAAGGAAATTTCTACAGCAGTTTCCACCTGAAAATAACGAAAAAAATAGGAATGTGTAAGGTTTCCACGCAAACTAATGGGAGCTGTCACTTCTTAACAGACTTAGAAAATAGAGAAGTTACGGAATTTTGTTCAATATTACCAAGTGGAACTTAGACAATTGATCTGCATGGAACGAAATGTCACCTGAACTTACGGAATAATCGAGCGAAATATTTTTCCGAAAGTAAACGTGACTGATCCCATTAGTTTGCGTGGAAAACTTACAAATTCCCATTTTATTTTTTGTTATTTTCAGGTGGATACCACTGCAGAAACTTCGTTTCGATTCTTTACTTTTCCGTTTCAGTAAACGAAGTTTAACATGGGTTTGGCATAGAAAAAAAAATCTTTCGAACACGACACCGACCTTTTCGAAAAAATATTCCGCTCGACTATCCGTAAGTGAAAGTGACATTTCGTTCCATTGAGATCACTTGCCAAAAATCCGCTTGGTAATACTGGACAAAATTCCATAACCTCTCTTCTTTTTAATGGCCCAAACACAATGATAATGGCAACGGCAAACGGCAAAGCCCGATCTGAATATGCCTGCTTGTCGGAACGGAAAGAAAACAGGCTAGATCCAAGCCGATTCTAATTGGACATATCGAAGTTATTTGCAACAACTGTCAAAGTTGCCGATTTCCGTTCCGTTTCCGTTATTATTGTGTTTGGGCGGTAAGTCGATACTGGCCTTAACCTTGTAAACGAATTTTTGATCATAGCAATCGACGTGTTATGGTGGACGGTTTTCGAGGGCGGATGCTGAAACGGTGGAGTGGGTTGAGACGTTACCAGCAAATCGTGACCTAACCTATTTCATTTTGGCTTCTCCCACAAACAAGCAATCGTAGTCAAACAGTCATACAGCCATGTAGTGAATTAACGGTTTGCGGAGCTGGATAAAACGTGTTTATGACCAGAAAGCAATTGGTATAAAAAGCAAAAGCATTACTAGGTACATACGAACTTTATTTCATGGCTATGAAATTTCCAAAGGGTAAAGCTTGTTTCTGAAGGCAGAAAGTGTACCGTTTAAAATCAGCACACACGTCAAATTGCTCTACACTCTCGCGTCACTTTACTCAATTTTTGAGTACAATTGTATGCCATCTCTTTTTCTCTCACGAAAATGTTACTCAATTTTCGTAAAAAGTGGATCTACTCAAAAATTGAGTTGATCCACTTTTTAACGAAAATTGAGTAACATTTCCGTGAGAAAAAAAGAGATAGCATACAATTGTACTCAAAAATTGAGTAAAGTGGCGCGAGAGTGTAACTTTTGAGCCGTTGGGTACAATTAATTGAAATTTTGCGTAGACATAGTTTTATGTATGTTGTTTACACTCTAAGGGTTGACTTCATCAGGTGCAAAAAAATTTGCACTAGTGCTTTGAGAATAAGGATCTGTTGCATCGTGCCATCGGAAAAAAAAAGTAGGGAATCGCGAACTTCACGGTGTTTGTTTTCATAAAACGGTTCAAAGAACGTCTGACTGTTGATCGGAGCAAAGATCCGGAAAAACAAGCCAACGCGTCGACCAGGATTCAACGAAACCACATTGCTGCGTAATGGGTGACGAGGAATATGTGAAGGCGGACTTCAACCAGATCCCAACCAACCTGTAGGTGACTACCAAGGAAAAGTGTGATGTTCCCAAGAACTTCCGGACACAGAAGATGTTGAAGTTCACCTAGAAGTTCTTGATTTGGCAAGCGATTTGTACTTGTAGAAAGCGAAGAACACCTTTCGTTACAGCAAGCACCACGAAAGGACAGATGTATTCGAAACAGTGTCTCCAAAAGCGGCTTCTCCTTTTTCTGAAGGCTCACGACGGTCCGACGATCTAATACTGGATATGGCATCGTGCCAGTACACGAAGGTCGTGCTAAGGACTGGACTTGGAAAAAAAGAGACCCACAAAAATGATCACCAAAAATTCATTTTAAATCGGATACTTCTCAAATTTTCAGCGATATAAATAACTACATATTAGCTATGTTTTGGCATAATTTAATTATTGAATTTTCACCCCCAAGCTGAATGCTCGTACATTTTTCTCAACACTGCTCATGAGATCTTGAGCAAGGCTTTGTCCATCTTCCTTACACAATTTCTCCCAGTTTTTCTTCAAAGTTTCATCGGTTTTGAATGTTTTTCCGCTTTTCTTCAACTTCTACTTCATTATCGCTCAAAACTTTTCGATTGGACGAATTTCTGGTGTGTTTGGAGGGTTCGCCTCGTACGAGACCATATTAACGCCCTTCGCTTTGTACCAATCCATTACAGGCTTGGCGTAATGGCACGAAGCGAGATCCAGCCAGAACAGCGTGAGACCACGGTGAGAGCGGAGGAAGGGCAGCAAGTGCTTCTTCACAGCATGCCTCTCGATAAACCTCCCGTGTATGGTGCCGGTTGTAACGAACGGCTTGCTGTACCGTCCGCACTCGCAGATCGCCTGCCACAACAGGTACTTTTTTTGCAAATTTGTCCATCTTTCTCTTCCGAAACTTTTCCGGAACCTCCATGCGGGACGTACCGACAAAAAACTCGCGGTTGGGGATTTGTTTGGTGTCCGCCTTGGTATCTCTTCGTCCATGACGAGACAGCCTCGCTTGACCATCCACTCGTGGTACAGCTTCCGCGCACGCAATTTGGCCACCGTGTTTTTCTTGTCAGTCTGGTTTGGCGCCTTCCTGACCTTAAAAACACGTAGCCTAGCCCGCTTCATGGTCTGCTGGACGAACCACTTCGGCCACGTCTCGGTGGAAAGGTTCAGGTTGTTCTGCCTTCTGCCTTCTGCCTTATCTTCCGCACCTTCTCTGGGTATTCCGTTTTCGATCTTCGGCCACTTCCAGCGCGCCGCTCGATTCCAAACCTTTAGCCGATCCATCTGTGCAACTCACCAGGATTATCGATCACCGCGCCCAAGATTTGCTGACGTAGCTCTTCTTGTTTCGGATGCATCTTGAAAACTACTTGACAAATCGCAAATAAATAAACATAACACTCTAAAATAGTATTACCCAAAATTTCATTAATATTTACCAACACGATAAAAAGTTACACCAAAACAAAGTGTCGCATTTTTTCCGAGTCCAATCTTTAGAGTGGTATAAGGCAAATGATGTCAATTTCGTGCCGAAAGATCGGGGCCCCCCAAACACTCCGGAACTCCGCCAAATAGATATATACTGGGTCATCATTCGTCGCCAGAATAAACCACTTAAAGTGGTGAAGAATGTAGAAGAAATGAAGAAAGCATGGGTTAATATGCAAAAATATAAATGTCAATTCGTAGGTCGAGCAGAAACTTATGATTGGGGTTAAGGTCACGGTTCGCGCATTCGGATATCAAGGCAAAATAAATTAACCGAATAATTCTAAAACTAATATTAATTGTTTATTATTTGTTTACTCCCTGAAAATTTGTTGACAATCGGATAAAAACTCGAATTTTGAGAATGAAATTTGTGTGTGCAAAACGTAAACGGTACACCCTTTAGGTTCTTATACATGCGAGTCAAGTAGAGCGATTAATGTCCAAATATATGTAGGCAGTTCTAATTGTAGATCACATTCAACTTCATCAAATATCCCAGCTGATGTGCATGTAATGCTCAAAACCCGTCCCGTGCCCTATGCATAAACAACCGAACGATTTACGGTTTAACTTGTAGATATGAAGACATGAACTTCAAAAAGTTTTTGTATATTCTAGAACAATATTCTACCTAAAGTCTTGTTTCAACATCGATATCTGGGCCTTCAAAAATTCATGCCGTACCCAGCAGTATTGATACAGATTGAAAATAAAGGAATTTTATGATTTGCCATTTTCCTTAGTTGATGAACCACTACAAACCGAATAAATAGAGGTTTGAAATAAGTTCTTTATTGTATATATTTGTGTTTACTTATATCCTAGCGATTTTTTGTTTTTTGTTTCTTGTTTATTGTTTATTGTTTATTGTTTATTGTTTATTGTTTATTGTTTATTATTTATTGTTTATTGTTCACTGTTTATTGTTTACTGTTTATTGTTTATTGTTTATTGTTTATTGTTTATTGTTTATTGTTTATCGTTTATTGTTTATTGTTTATTGTTTATTGTTTATTGTTTATTGTTTATTGTTTATTGTTTATTGTTTATTGTTTATTGTTTATTGTTATTGTTTATTGTTTATTGTTTATTGTTTATTGTTTATTGTTTATTGTTTATTGTTTATTGTTTATTGTTTATTGTTTATTGTTTATTGTTTATTGTTTATTGTTTATTGTTTATTGTTTATTGTTTATTGTTTATTGTTTATTGTTTGTTGTTTATTGTTTATTGTTTATTGTTTATTGTTTATTGTTTATTGTTTATTGTTTATTGTTTATTGTTTATTGTTTATTGTTTATTGTTTATTGTTTATTGTTTATTGTTTATTGTTTATTGTTTATTGTTTATTGTTTATTGTTTATTGTTTATTGTGTATTGTTTATTGTTTATTGTTTTTTTATAATTGTTTATTGTTTATTGTCTATTGTTTCTTGTTTAAGGTTCTCGAAAGCTTTCGATGTTGGTACTACAGATGGTAAATGTAAATGTTTTTCCTAAACAGTCTGTGAAAATTTGAGGCCCGCACACCACCAACAGTTTATGTGTACAGCTCAAGCTAATGCGGAGGAAACAGAAAGAGAACAATTTCTCTCTTTTTTTCTCGATAGTTTCAAACAGTTTAGAAATTCCATGTTAGCTTGATTATAAACGCATTTATTTGAAAATCTTTGGTTATGAGTTGTTAGTATCCGTTCTTATTGATTGATTATTGAAATTACATCAGAATTTCTCCCAGGGCAGTAGCAGACACATTTGCGTGTGTTCAATTTGTTCTTAATTAAAAATGTAAAATGTAATGCAAATATTATCCAAATACAGCACATTTACCACCACTGACTGTACTGTTTCGCGTGTCATCAAACGTTACAGAGAACATCTGATCATTGATCGGAGAGAAGGAAGCGGACATGAATGTCCGGAATATTGCAAAAAAGCTACCCTTGTGGCCAAACTAGGGCTGGACTATGTACGTTGAAAATCCAGAAGTTACCAAATGTAACGACCAGCTGAATTTGGTAGTCAAATCACCAGCACGCAAGCTTAATACGCAAATACTGACGAAAACACCCTGCTGCGTAATGGCTAATGGAACCTTCATTAAGGCGGATGTTCAGCAGATTCAAGGTCATCAGTTTTACACAGCATGAGACAAATTCGATGTCCCGGAGCGAGTTTTTGGAATATCTCTTTTTGTGTTTGCATTTACATTCACTTGCGCCCAGATATTACAAACTCACTTTTGTCCGTAAGCCACGTATATTTTGAAAATTTGGGCGGTCAAATGTGATGATTTTGATACAAAATTGAGAAAACGAAGTGAATCAATTCTGCTGACGTATTTCTAGTAGATTCCCAATGTACGAAATATTGAAAATGATGACATTGATTCACAATCCCCATCGCACCCGCAATGGCCCAGTTTCCGTCGTGTTTACTTTGAAAATCGTATCATCGTTGCACGTTGAAAAATTAAAATCGACCACCAAGCTACTGACGTCGCATCCTTACGAGGAATCATCTCCATTTTTCTTTTTTCTTGCCCGACCCTCACTGTTTATTCGTAATCGTTCGTCCGTAATAATTGAATAATGAGGAATGAGATTTCGTTTCCTCTCCGCAAGGCTGCAAGGATATCAGGGCCTTTGCTCTGTGGTCTGATTCTTTGTGTGCTCTTTTTTTCGGGAGGGTGGAGACTCAACCGATAAAGGAAGAAGGACCAATAAATCATTTGGATTGGAATTACCGTTTTGGAAGGTCGAAGTCGGTCGTCGTTGTCGCCGGGAAATGACGATGATGGTTTTAATTGAGGACCAGAAATTGAATATTCAGGTGTCCTTTTTCCAGAGGCCATCGCTCATCTTCGGGTACAAGATTACTGCCATTGGTGGTTGAATTCATTTGCGTTGCAGCAGCAGAGAGAAGGAAAGACATTGTCGGTGAAATATTTCCCAATGCAAATCCTGCTCTTCCAAGTCAGCATCGGTCTCGTTTATTGCCTTTTAGTGACTGCCCATGTAGGCAATGAATTTTCACTTTAAGACATCAAAGTACGCAGCTTTACTGCGGCTGGTGAGTATGTGTGCGAACAACTATCATCCGTTCTTGTTTTGGAACGGGTTGGTTCATGAAACGTTCGGTAAGGCATATACACGATAAATTATCTTAATAAATCTTTGAAATACGAAGGACCAAGCATTTGCGCGATGTGTGGGCGTGTTGAGCTAAATTATTGCGGTTTGTGTTGAAGAAGATGGGCAAATATGATGGCAAAGGAAAATTACACTGATGCTTTCATATATTATTACCGTGTTTAACATATCAATTGAGTGTACTTAGAGGAGACCGGAAGTTGAATCGATTACTTTAAGTTGTCACGAAGATAGTGAAGTTTTACCGAAAACAGAGAAATAATTCATCATGAATGTGACGTCACAGGAACCTGACCCTTCTTACTGATGGTTATGCGAGAATTTCAGAAAAAAAACAACTCTTCAAGACATAATTTTATGTCATATAACTCATACGCTACTACAAGCTGTGGTGATGTCTGCCGTGAGGCTATGATCTACTAGTACTCTTCCTCTACTTACCTTACCAATCAGACTAGTTGTCTCCATTCTATTCGGCCCATGGCTGTCACTCGCCAGCCTCGCTGTCTGCGGAGGAGCCGCAAGTCGCCTTCTACTTGGTCGATCCATCTTGCTCGTTGCGCGCCTCTTCTTTTTGTACCTGTCGGTTCGCTTTCGAGAACCATTTTCACAGGGCTGTCGTCCGACATTCTTACGACATGCCCAGCCCATCGTAGTCGACCGACTTCAGCGATGTGTACGATGGGAGGTTCTCCCAGCAACTGGTGCAATTCGTGGTTCATTCGCCTCCTCTACGTTCCGTCTTCCATCTGCACTCCTCCGTGGATGGTACGCAGCACCTTCCGTTCAAAGACTCCAAGGGCGTTGGTCCTAAGCAATGTCCATGTTTGTGCCGTAGAGAACTACCGGTCTAATTATGTCTTGTAGATGGTCAACTTTGTGGTTCGGCGAACTTTATTCGATCTTAGCGTCCTTCGGAGTCCAAAGTAGGCACGATTGCCAGCCATAATGCGCCTTTTTATTTCTCTGCTGGTGTCGTTATCGGAGGTCACCAATGAGCCCAGATACGAATTCGTCTACTACCTCGATTTCATCACCGTCGATCTGAACTCGTGCTACGAGGCTAGCATTGTCTTCTCGTGAGCCTCTTCCCTTCATGTATTTTGTTTTCAACGCATTAATCACAAGCCCAATCCTACCAGCTTCAGCCTTAAGTCTGATGTACGTTTCCGCCATCGTTCCAAAGTTACGTGCTACGATATCAACGTCGTCGGCGAAGCCAAATAGTTGGACAGACTTCCTGAAGATCGTGCCACTCGTGTCTATCCCAGCACTTCGAATCACACCCTCCAGTGCAATGTTAAACAACAAACACGACAATCCATCACCTTGCCGCAACCCTCTCCGAGATTCGAAGGGACTCGAGAGCGTCCGTGATACTCGGACGACACACACCACTCGATCCATCGTTGCTTTGATCAACCGTGTCAGTTTTTTCGGAAATCCATATTCATGCATAATTTGCCATACGCTGATTTGGAATCGATGAAAAGATGATGAGTGGGCACGTTGTATTCGCGACATTTCTGCAGCACTTGCCGAAAAAGTCTTCCTCTACACGGTTCTCCAATCGTCTAGCGCACATCGTCCGCAGCTTGACTTTCCGAACGCCTCCTAACGTTTTGGTGAGCAAACTGGCAGTCATGTCTTTGGTAAGACAGTACACGAACGACACATATCCTTTCTTCTTCGCATCAGTTTGGTTGTATTGCTGTTTGGTTCTATGTCTTGGAGTTCAGCATCTTCAGCGCACTCTGATTTCCTTTAAAAAAAAATAACTGGATTGTACTTCTTCTCACCGAGATCGTCCAGCAAGCACTTCAGCCGCAGGAATTCTTGTGTGGCTTCCAAGAGATCTACAAATTTCGACTCTGCAGTCGACAACGAAACGCACGATTGTTTCCTGTACGTCCAGCTGATGGTACCGCCGTTGAACTTCATCACGAAACCCAAGTCATATGCTAAGCCGTAACCAGTGGCCTCTGGTTTCCTTCAAGTACTGGATTACACGCTTGAGTACGTTTCAATTTCTCTGCATAAAGGGCGATACGGTCAAAATTTGGTCAATATCAACTTGACGTATTTCTTTCAATTTTGCATTTAAAAATCCTGAACACCCCTCATTTTGAAGGAGTGTGTGTGTAGAATGGTGCTCCTATTTTGATTTTGGAATTCACTCTTCAGTTGTCAAAATGCCGTCCAAGCAAGAAGAGCAGCGTATCAAAATTTTGCTCGCGCATCGCGAAAATCCGAGCTACTCGCACGCAAAGTTGGCAAAATCGCTAAAAGTTGCCAAATCAACCGTTACAAATGTAATTAAAGTGTTTGGGGAACGTTTGTCGACAGCCAGGAAGTCTGGATCGGGGGGAAATCGAAAACCGGAAGCCGCTGAGACGACAAAGAGAGTTGCCGGTAGTTTCAAGCGAAACCCTAACCTATCTCTCCGAGATGCCGCAAATAAGCTGGGTGTATCGTCTACAACCGTGCATCGAGCCAAAAACGAGCCGGACTATCGACTTACAAGAAGGTAGTGACTCCAAATCGCGATGATAAACAAAATACGACGGCCAAAGCACGATCCCGGAGGCTGTACACGACGATGCTGACGAAGTTTGACTGCGTGGTAATGGACGACGAAACCTACGCCAAAGCCGACTACAAGCAGCTTCCGGGACAGGAGTTTTATACGGCAAAGGAAGAGGAAAGGTAGCAGATATTTTCAAGCACACGAAACTGTCAAAGTTCGCAAAGAAATATCTGGTTTGGCAACCATCTGTACCTGTGGCTTGAAAAGCAGCATTTTCATAGCTTCCGGGACTGTCAACCAAGAAATTTACGTGAAAGAGTGTTTAAATAAACGTCTGCTGCCTTTCCTGAAGAAACACGGTTGTTCCGTACTGTTTTGGCCGGATTTGGCATCTTGCCATTACGGTAAAAAGGCCATGGAGTGGTACGCCGCCAACAACGTGCAGGTGGTTCCCAAGGACAAGAACCCTCCCAACACGCCAGAGCTCCGCCCAATTGAGAAATACTGGGCTATTGTCAAGCGGAACCTAAAGAAGACCAAAAAACTGCTAGGGACGAGCAGCAGTTCAAGGCAAACTGGCTTTCTGCAGCGAAGAAGGTGGACAAGGTGGCTGTACAAAATCTGATGGCAGGGGTCAAGCGTAAGGCCCGGCAATTCGGATTTGGAAAAGCGGAAGCCTAACTGAATATTTTTCCTGAATTTTATACTAATTGAACTTGAATAAGAAATTTAATTTGATTTTTTAATTAAACGATTTCACCGATTTACACGCGTTTTCCCTTGACCAAATTTTGACCGTATCACCCTTTAGTACAGCTGGTCATCCTGCTAAGGTTGGAAACAGCTACCAAACTGTCGGGCCAAGTCTTGATCGATACATAGAGAAATTATCCGGTTAGTCGCTGATAATATTTATTTTCCGGAAGTGGATTCACGTCTTCATGCTTGAAATACCCAGGCTCCATGTTACTTTTGACACCTTTGCGTTTGCTAGGCCATTGATTGGAACAATTTCGTCGATGTACAAAAACAATTTCAGTCAACTCCAAAATCTCAGACAAAACATCGTCAGTCCGCACAAAGCTGCCGTTAGTAAGCTTGCGAACAGCATCCATCTAAGTCACCACGATTTCCCAATGAGTTGGAGATCTCAGCTGACGAAATGTTGACCCATATCAACTCCTCAAAGCTCCCGACATCATCCTGAACTTGGAGCTCCACTAATTGAACCTCCAGTCCTACGGTCATCTGGCGTTGATCTTCTGGCAGCTACAGTCAATCCCATCCGGAAGCTTGAGAAAGATTGATCCTCTATAGTTATAGACCTATCAGCTTTTTCTTAGGATTATCAAAGTTGTTTGAGAAAGAGATCTACAGCCTGCATCTTACATCTGCCGAAGAGCTCAACGTCCTGCTCGTCGAACAATTTGGCTTCCGGAGTGGCCGTTCCACCATATCGCAACTGAACCGAGTTACCAATACTGTCAGGTGGAACAAGTCAGTATCAAAATAATCTGCCATGGCACTTCTCGACATCGAGAAGGCCTTTGATAACCTGTGGCATGATGGCTTGTTGTTCAATACAATCTTCCCATGTTTCTGGTGAAGATAATTAAAATCTGTCTGTCAAACAGGACATTCGGTGTTTTGCTGCTTGCCGCAGTTTCCGTTGCAGAAGAGATCTTCACTAGTTTTCCGCAGGGAAGCATACGAGGTCCACTTCTGCTCAACCTCTTCACCTTGGACATACGCCCACTTCCTGAGAATGGATCTTTGTCGTTGTTCACCGATAATACCGCAGTGTTCCACAATGGTAAGTTAAGCTGACTGAAAGATCTGTATCAACGCAGCGAAAAGCCATCCTATTCCTATACTCCACCTGATGATTGTAAAATTAACCATAACCAAACAACGGTAGAATGGGCCA
The DNA here is from genome assembly GCA_034211315.2 of Aedes japonicus. Classification (NCBI taxonomy): domain Eukaryota; kingdom Metazoa; phylum Arthropoda; class Insecta; order Diptera; family Culicidae; genus Aedes; species Aedes japonicus. The sequence goes on along the minus strand of JASCZW010010537.1, from coordinate 30,087 downwards.
ACTCAGCTGTCTATCTTCGCATTTCCCTAGACTGCGAGCTGATTTTCAGGGCGCAGGTTGACAAAACTGTCACTAAGTGTAACGTGATGTTGAAACTACTGTACCCATTGATCAACAGTAGGTCTACATTCATTCAGACCCTAGTGTTGCTACCAAAAACATGGAAGCCACCAGGGGCCACTACGGCGTGAGTTCCCGAACGGTTTGAAGATTGAAGGGGTTTGCAGACGACATCACCTTAGAGATATCTGATGAAACCATCAAAGCGGTGGAGCTAACGGCCTCGAACTCAATTGGTATTGTGAAGCGATGGATGGGTTCCAGGAATTTGGAGCTAGCCCATCATACACAGCAAAAAAATATGAACATTACACGTGATGTAAACCAACTTAATTTGAAAACTACATCAATGCATTACCTTTTATTGGTTGAAAATTCAATTTAAGATCATGTAGATGAGACGAAACGTTGAAAAACAGTAAAAAACGCATTGATATTGTCTTAAGTTTGACCAACAATGGATGTTTGCGTTATGCTGTGGAATTCAATTGAAGCGACTCTCTTTTCTCAACTCGTTAGAATGCGAGTTTACGCGAATGTGTAAAACTATATGTTCGTTCGCTGAAAACAGTGAATCATGGCGCTGATTTTTTTGTTGCTTTCTCCTGCTGTCATTCGTTTCTCAACACTAAGCCCGAGCTGAGCCGAAATCTCATTTACTAGTTTGTAATTGTATCATGAACAAAATTATAATCCGGATGATATATCCTCGAGGAAAAAAATTAACAAAAAAATGGAGATCAGTGTCAATTTGTAGTTGTCGATTAAAAACTGATGTCTTCGGAAGAGGAAGTTTAATGACATGATGGTAGTATTATGCCATTGCGCGATACATTCTCACAAACGTTGTGCGCAAAATACTAATAGAATTGCGATTTTAATCGTTTTGGTGTCTTCGAGCGGTTATTATTTGGGTAATTTGCGTACTTATTGTAGAAGACATCTGAAATGATTAATCGTTAACTTGTAGTTCTGTAAGCGTTTTTCGCACAGCTTTCACGAGGTTTATCCCGCAATGCACAGTAAATTTAATGAATGATGAAACACAATAAGTCGTTATGCTCGGGTTTTATATTGAACGAATGTTACCGAATTGGATTTTATTTAAATGAACTGTTTTGACAGAGCATCCATAATTCAACAACATTTAAAATCACATGAGATGATTCAATTCGTGTAAAAATAAGTGACATATATTTTTCAACTAATGTAATTTTGTTTTTGACTTTAATTTTGAATCTTTTTGAATGCTCCAATTATGTGCATGTAAATAAATTGAAAATTACATTTTTCTATTAACTGTGTAAGACTGAGGTTGTTAACAACCGAAAATCGGAGCAACATGCGACGATGAGTGCAGGCAATTGAACAATAGCATCAAAGATGTCTCTGAGGTACATGGGGGTTATGATCGATGTTGTCCTTTGTCAGCCACGTCGATTATGCCTGAAGAAAGCCTCTATGATTATCACCATGATGTCCAGCCAAGCTCAGCGGTGCAAGGGAGCAAAGAAGCGTAAGCCGCAGTGTTGCCAGGCATACTTTTGAACGGTGAGCCAGCATGGATCGCCATCTTGATTACCAAGAGCTACCTGAGTAAGAGAGCTAGAGAGTACTCACATACTTATGTACCGTACGATATGCACTAACCCGGTCTGTACCCTAGCGGAGATGATGCCAATAGGCATTGTCATAAAATAGGACGTACATAGAACAACGTAGAACAATAACTATTCGAAAGACCACTAGAGCCGCATCTATGGTTAAGTGGAAGGGAATGGAACAACTTCACCAAAGGTCCGTGAACCCATCGGCTAATCCCGAAACTATCCGGGTGGGTCGGTAGGCTACACAGTGAAGTAAGGCTGCTTTAGACAATATATACACAAATATAGGCATGCACAGTCGTCCGCATGCACCAAGTGCGCGGCAGTTGTCCTCGCTTCGACAGCGCGAGATCCGAGAACAAAATTGTTTTTTTTTTGTTTTGAATTCGGCCTTCATTCGCTCCAATAATGCACAGTACTACTTGCTGATGATAAAATTTATCCGAAATATTGAACCTCTCTAGGCCGCTTCGGAGCACTCGTGCCAGCTTCAGTCCATTGCCGGGTACTTATTCTGTTTGCTAGTGTGTAATAGTGGATCCAGGTATCATCAACAGCTGCCAATGGACGCCCAAAGTCCTTCCGATTCCGCATCAGCAAGTCTAAACACTGTTTCGAAGTGCTCTCGTGTTCGTGTTTTTAGTCAGAAGTGAGCATGCGTGGCACCCAGTGGCAGGATAACTTTTCTATATGCAGAATCTTGCCCAAAATATGGCGTGTGAGCATAGTACTAATTTTTGTGGAATCTCATTTCATTTCATTTTCAACACCATTTCATGAACTTCTTTGACATTGTCCTCTGTAGCCACATCGGAAGCACTTGATATGTATTGTTCTTTCCTTGTATTCTCCCATACGCGGGGTAACGATCTGTGATGATGTTGTTTTATGAAGAGATACCTTCTGTCACTACGTAGGGCTCCAGGAGTAGTATGAGCATTTTCGCTGGGGCAAAGTTGCGAAGAGAAAGTATTGATCGTTCCGTTAGCTACGCGGCAGGCCGCAGTGCCGAATAGAAATGGTTGGCGGTCGGGCGGAGGGCGTTTCGAGGTAGCACTCGAAACAGGAAACACAGACTTTTGCCAGGCATCCCCATGCGGGACGCGGTCAGGCGTGATCCGAGATACACCACCTTGACCGGGTATTCCGGATCACGCCTTGACCTACCCCGCAATGGGATGCTTGGCAAAGTCTGTGGACTCCTGTTTCAGGAATGCCACCTCCAGATGCCCTCCGCTCGATTTCCAGGCTGCTTCTATTCGGTTTTCACAGCCCGCCGTGAGCTAACGAACTATCAATGCTTTCTCTTCACAACTTTGTACTAGCAAAAAATGCTGCCTACTCCTGGAGACCCCTCATGGTGATGAGAAATTATTCCTGCTCAAAAGCAACATTCATCACACATCGGAAGGCCTACCACTTCGCGGACTTCATCAGGTAGTGGAGTTGCGCCAACCACGAAACCCTCTAAATGAATATTTAACGGTGTTATATGACGCGGCATTTGACCCATAATACTTATCCAACTTTTGTTTAGTTTCCTTAGTCGTATTGCCGTTTTGGATGGAACGGTGAAAAATCTTGGTCGACTCATGACGTAGTTTTTTTAATCGTGTATTAAAAAAAACTTCAACACCCCTTATTTTGTAGGTGTATGAGTAAGGAATGTTGACTCTATTTTGTTTTTGCCATTTCTGTTATTGTTTCAGTTGTCAAAATGGCGTCAAAGCAGGGAAGCCATATTTACAGACATCTCTGTAAATTTCAACCCGGTAACAACTTGACAATGTACCCCGATAATTTTGGCTCACTGGTTCTGTCAAATCGAATGAATCCTAGAACAAATTATCAATTGAACGTAATTACATCGACTGTTATTTTCAAAGCTGTGGAGCTCATATTCGTACTTGATGAATATAACGCAGATATTATGTTGTAGCTCTTCCTTAATGTTAAATGGCGCATATCTTTACCCTTCTCATAAAAAAATATATAGAAAAATTGACACACTCGAGACCTAGACTACTAGCAAAATATTAAATAATTTAAACACCGTAATTATAAAAACACTCCGAAAATTTCAGCACTTGAAAAATATCCGGAAGCTAGGAAGACGAGAATAAAATAGCAGCCTACACGACAAGATAAACATACCTAAAATTAGGTATTTATTTGATCCAAAAATAAGTATTTTTGACAATACCTTTTACCCAATACCCAGTTAAATGAAACGATAATAAACAGTATTTTTGATTGGGAAACTAGGAGAATTAAAAATTGATCACTTTTTAAAAAAATAAATAATTAAACCTATGAAACACTTTTTTAAATTTTCGCTAGTAATCGCGAGCAAATTCCTTTTAATTCCACTATGAGCTTATCTTTTGACAGATAGGCCTATTTCGTCTGCTACTTACAGACTTCTTCAGTGCCGAGTGCTCAAATGAAGTGTTAAAATTTAAATTCTCCTAGTTTCCCAATCACAATCGTTCTACTAATACGCTCAAAAAAGTTTTTTTTAAAAATAGTGTTTAAAAAAAAAGTGAAAGTGAACAGTATTTTTGCTGAAACGGGAGTAATGGTCATTTTCCCGTACAGGACGTTATTATTTACCTTAATTTCTTAAAATTGATGGTCACTGAAGCAATGCGGCCGCCATATTTTTCTAAGCGAAAATTTTAGATATTACGATGTTTACCCTTACTTTAGCTTTACTTGAATCCCTTTAATTTAATCGATATTTTATTTTTAATAAAGAAAAATATATTTAAATGTTTCTACATATGCACATTTGTTCCTTAATATGTGCCTAATTTGAAATACTAATCCGAATGAAAACATTTTAAATTGTAGTATTCTGTAAAAGAAAACTGCAAAAAAAAACCTAACTTTCAGTAAAAAGAAACGATCCGGAGCCGGTAATTTTTAACGTTTATCTACTTCAATACTATAACCCAATATTAGGTAATCTCTTTTTACGTTAATTTCGGGATGTGCACTTCTGGGCGATTATCGGTACTTTCTAACGAATTCTGTACGATTAGATTCAGGAAATGATGTCAAAATAAGTAATGGGGTCTGTTTTTCGGCTATTTTACTTCAATCGTAATAAGTTCAGAACACAAAATCTCAAACCGATCTTACCGGAAATATTCTAAGTCCACGTAAACAATCTCCCTGAACTGTCAAAACTTCATTGATGACACCATCGTGCAATGATCTATACGTTTCAATGTGAGACACTCTGTAACCTTCAGCACAATAGAAAGTCAGCGAAACAAAAAAAACGCTTTGCTAAGGGGAGCAATAGTAGCATAAGAGCTTGCTCTTGTTTCTCTTTCAATCGCACATGATGGATTGGATTTTTTTTCATCGCTGTGTGCTTGAAACAGAAAATTAAAAGTTTAAAACTTCATCAAAAAACAATGAATTATCGGCTCCGTAAAGGTTACGCAATCGAGCCTAACAAATAAATGAACTAGTTAAAAAAACATCAAGTTTTATGCTTGGTGCGATACGTGTAACGTGTAAATAAAAATCATCTCTCTTCAGCATTTTTTCTATATTTCTCCCTCTCTCTCTCTCTCTCTCTCTCTCTCTCTCTCTCTCTGTGTCTCTCTTCGTTTGACTTTCTCTCAATCTCATTCTCAAGTAATGATGATTTATATTCGATATAATTGAAATCAAATCAATGGTAGGAAAGCCACATAAACATTACGCCTCAATACAAATTTGTTCTTGCACTGTTTTGTACATCCACACAAAAGGAAACGAAAAAATGTATTCCAAAGCTAAAAAGCGGTAGTATCAAGAATAGATGGCCCTTTTGTTTATGCACGGTAGAGACATACAATTTATAGATGGGTTCGTGAAACTAAGCTCATCTGCCAAGATGTTCGTGGGTTGGTAAATTTACCGACTTTTCATTTTTGCTGCACACTTTTTTAACGATGCAGACATTTAGCAGACATTTAAGTTATTTGAAATATTTTATAAATTCAAAGGAACGTATTCGCTGATGTTCAGATTTCAAACGTACGAGAACTGGAACAGTATAGTAGGTACGGTTGAAATATTTTAAAATATCGAAGGTATAAATTATTTTTAAAGTAGTAATCCTTGAGGGAACGAAAGCGGTGGGCCATATAGAGACACAATAGAACCGGAGATAAGCAGCATATGAACCCTCTCCGAAGGTAATATCAAATCTCTACCTATGGTAAGGCCTGTACTCGAAAAAAATGCACCATTTTTATCCGTGGGTATCTTTTTTGTCCATTGGTAAAAAATTAATGAAAACCTGAGTATGACTATTGAGTGAATTGTTTACATGTGCAAAATTTCATAACATTCGGTTCAGTGGTTATTGAGATGTCATCCAAACAAGAAGAAAATCGCCGGAGAATTTTGCGCGCCGTCATGGAAAATCCGACTGCGACCATGAGATGGATCGGAAGACAACGGGGAATCACCCATACAACTGTGTCTCGGGTGGTGAAATCGTTTCTGGTGAATCGCTGCTCCATGTATTTTTTGGAGTGGAAGTGGAAGAAAATCGAAGACAGCTGACCCTGTGAAGGCCCGGAAAGTGTTGGATTATTTCAAGTGTAATCCGAACCGTTAGATTCGCGACGCGGCTCTGAAGGCAAAGTGTTCCGCCTTGTGCGTTCAGCAAACCATGAAACGAGCTGAGCCTCGTGTATTCAAGGTCCGCAAGGCCCGGCCGGCGTGATCAACAAAACCCGGTGGCCAAATCCCGCGCAAAGAAGCTGTCTCGAGAGTGGTTAACGAAACCGATGTGTGTGGTTATGGATGATAAAACTTACATCAAGGCAGACGCAAAGCAGATACCGGGGCTGGAGTTCTACGTTGCCAAATCACGGTTTGATGTTCCGGAAGACATAAGGAAGAAGAAAGTGAACAAATTCGCCAAAAAATTCTTGCCCTGGCAGGCCAAATCACAAACATCACAACGGGTACCATCAACAGCGAAATGTACCAAACCGAGTTCCTCCAGAAGCGTCTGTTGCTCTTCCTGCGGGCCCACGGAGGCGAGACAATATTTTGGCCGGACCTGGCATCATGCCATTACGCGCGATCGACGTTGGATTGGTACAGAGACAATAACGTTGTTTTTGTACCAAAAACCGCCTGCCCTCCAAATTCACCAGAGATTCGTCCGATGGAAAGAATTTGGGCCATAATGTAGGCCAAAGTTCTAAAATAGTCCAAGGTGCTTAAGAACGAGCTGAAGTTGAAGAAAGAATGGATCAAAGTTACCAAAAAGGTCAGCTCCACCATTGCACACAATGTAATGAGGGGTCTTAAGGAAAAGGTGCGGGCTTTCAGCGATGGAAAAGAAATTGAATAAAGTAATTACGCCAAAATATAATCCATATGTATTAGTTCATTCCATGAAAGTTTCAAGAAAATCCAACATAAAATAAATTTTTGGTGAACACTTTTGTCTGGTGAATTTTTTTCGAGTACAGGGCTTAGTGTTCGATTCCATGCGTAAGAGATGGGGCTTATAAATGCAATTTTCTCATCCATCCATCTACCACACAAAAAATACAATAATTTTCACTGCTATTGTCACCATGAAAATTACCAGCAAAGGATTTTCATTCATTGCCATTCAGTCATAACGAAAATCAAGTTTCACAATAATACAAATCATATTTGAAAAATTTTCCGTAAAATAGTTGTTGCTGAGAATTTAAACAAAAAAGCGATCAACGTTATCTTCAATCTAAACCATATATATAAACTTTCGTACCAAAATACGAATAAACTCACTAATAAGGTACAGCTAGATAAGTCCAAAGTAAGTTTGAAAAATATCTTATTTTTTATACTAGACTGAAATACTGCGTAAAACACATAATACGTAAAATAACACTCAATACTCCATTAAATAAACGGACACAATATTGCAAAAATATTTCAGAAAAATTATAACATGCACCTTTTCAAAACCGATATTAAACCGAAAATACGCAAGGTGTCAGCCCTTCGATTTTAACTACACAAAATCCCAGCCACAAAAAAACATTTGTTGCACAACATTAAGCTTCATTTAGTGTTCATTTTAATTAATGAAATATTAATAAAAATTGAGAAATATTTCTTTTCAAATATGTAACGAAAAATTAACTCTGTAGTAATTCATTGCAATTTGATGGATATTTTTTGCCAAAGAAAAAAATAGCTATCTAACTTATCAAACGAAAACGAATACTCGAAGATACGACACGTTAGAGGCAAATAAAAGACTACAGAACTGCTGTCATCTATGCGAATGCTTCGAACATATGAAACAATAGTATATTACGTACAATCCAAGTAATAGACGCAGGAATGCTTACATAATCACAAATATAGCGAAAATGAAATAACTCGCTCTCCTATTACGTCTTTTCATTGAAAGAAGCCTAATTTTGCAAAAAATAATAATTTCCTGACTGTTTTAGACATTCCCAGACATTTCAAACTTTTATCGCAGACATTTGAAAAAAATATCTGGCATCCCTGCGTGAATGCAAGTAGAACAGCGTATTGAAATTTTGCACGCGCATAAGTAAAACCCAAAAATACTTAATGCCTTTCTTGAAGAAACAAAGTTGTTCCATGCTGTTTTACCCAAACCTCGCTTCTTGTCACTACGGAAAAAGTGCTCAGGAATGATATAGGAACGGCTTAGCTAACCCCAAGCCTCATTGCTGGTCGGTGAACGTGACCCCACAACGCTCATTTTTTTGTGCATGGTGCTTCACTACATGGAGCAATCATATTGCAAAAATGAGCGTGGTAGGTTAACGTTTACCTGTGCTTGGGTATAGGTCTTAGCTTGCCGTTCCCTACCTTACGACCAAAAGTGTGCAAATCGAACGTACCCAAGGAGAAAAACCCTCAAAACTCGCCGGAACTGCGCCCAATTGAAAAATACTGGCAATCGTAAAAGGAAAAGAACTCAAAAGAACTCGTAAAACAGTTGGAAGTGAAAAACAGTTCCAAAGTGGCGTTCAGCGTCAAATAAGATGGATATAACAGCGGTACAAAACTTTATGGAAGGTGTGAACCCGACAGTTTGCATTTGAAAAATCGAAAGCCTAATCAAATAATTTTCCTGTGTTCTGTAGGCGATGAACTTCAAAAAGAAATAAATATTAATCATAAACTTATCAGTGTGCACTTAATCATGTTTGAACACTTTGAACTGAACAAAGGAGTTATTAGTACGAGACACTGAAGAAGTCTGCATTGATTGTGATGAAATACGTGCATCTGTCACCGAAGATAAGCAAAGGTAGTTGGAATTAAATGGAGATTACTAATTTTTCTTCTAAATTATAGTTACATGTTTGAACAATTTTTGAACGTTCTGTTTATTCCGTTTATTCATAAGAAATCCAAACGTTCGAGCTCAAAGCTTATGCTTTTGGAGGAACTGTCTGGAATGACAAACGAAATAGCTTTAGCCTTAGCTTCCATGGGATTCGAAAAGGAGCAGTTGGCTCACGCTTTGCAAGCTAACAACACTAATTCCGTTGCTGTAAACCAACACAGTGCTTAAGAAATCGAGTCACTTCTGGCTACAATATACAATATAGGGTATGTGTCCCTTAACTAAGCCTAATATGTAACAATCGATTACATGTTTTATTATAACTCATAAAAATTTTTAGTAGTAATCGTTATATAGCTACTTATAAACTTGCTAAGATCATTTTAATAAGAAATTTGGTAGTATGTATCATGAAATGCTATACAGGGTATTCCGATCAAAATTTGGTCAAACAGTAATGTGTGTGAGTCGATCAAAGTTTTTATTAATAAGTCAAATTATTTTTCTTTTCTCAAGTTCAGTTAATACAGAATACAGGAGAAATATTCTGCTAAGCTTCCTTTTTACCGAATGCGAATTGCCGGGTCTTTCGTTTAACTAAGATTTTTCACAGTCTCCTTGTCCGCTCTATTCACCGCAAAGCCAGATATTGCCTCGCCTGCTACCAGCTTTTTTGAGTCTTCTGACGATGGCCATAATACGTCTGATTGGACGGAGCTCATGTGAAGTTGGGAGGGAGGGTTTTTGTCCTTGGGCACCACTTGGACGTTGTTGGCAGCATACCATGCTGAAATCTTAGAGAAAACTAATTCAAGAAAATCGTGAGGTGGAACAATGGAAGAGATGAGCAATTAGGACTAGAAGTCAAATTTCCGACTCAATAATTTTGTATCCTATGATTAAAGGCATGTTGCCGGAACAAATTGACAGGTATGTGTATGGTGACACTAACCTCCGACATTCGAAACATTAAAAACCAGCCTCTGCAGCCAGTCCTTGACATCAACTAACTGGCGCATCGAGGTGCGTTCACGCAAATGGAAGGAGACATGATGGTCTTGGCCCGAGACTGAAGTTGAGGGTTACGGAGGATTGAGATTTGTGACTTTTATGATCAGCCTCAACGTTTCACTCCACCTCTTGTCAGCTGCTGGAAAGAATCAAATTGTGAACAACTCAGTTACATTCTTTCATCCTTCCATTGTCCATGGATGCTCGGGAGAAGTACGCTATGAGCAAAATTTTGATTCCACTGAATTTATTCAATCCCAGTTCCGATTAGAATCAAACACTTGAATACACGCAGATTTTTTAACAAATCGTAAAGTTTTACCGATTCTCAACGCCGATGGTTCGGTAATCCGATTTACTGAATTTCGGTAAAATTTAACAGATATCTGTAAAATAATCTAAGTGTGTCCTATGTCCTATCCACTATTAACCACTTTCTAAACTTGGAAAGCCCGCCTTCTCATTTATAATTTTACCATTTATGTCCTCAAAATCCTAGAAGCGACCCGCATAATGCACTGCTGCTTGTTGTTTTCTGCATTGTTTATTTCTTGTAGAAACCAAAAGAAATGCCTGGTTGCCAGGAACAGCAAACATTGAAATTTTGACTGTTAACACATCGGCACCTTCGTAACCATACAGGAACACGCAACGCTTGTAGGCACACTAAAATAAATAGCACAGGAGAAAAGTGTGCTAAGCGACTCTCCCCTTGGTAATGGTGGTTTTTCATTGGAAAAACAAAGTGTTTTTTTTTATAATGCTGAAAATCCTATTTGAACCAAGCGAAACCAATAATAAGGATGCTATTGGAGTCACTCACAAAGTGTGATGGTGGTTTTCCGTAAGGAAAACAAATCTAATTTCATTAACACTTGAGAGACGCTTTGTTGATTTTTACTGTGCTCACTCGATCACTCGTATCACCGAATTATAGATAACCAAAACAATATGAAACGCGCCTTGCCCGATAGGAAAAAAGTGCGTAATAATGCATTGTCACAACCTTTCACAGCCGATGCTTGAACCAAACTCTTTTTTCGTGACTTTCAATTTTTACTGCTGTATCCTTCAATGTATTGCACTACTGTAACTAATATCTGTATCAATCAAATTGAAGTTTCCATTAACCATTAAAAATTACAATTGAGGGATTTCGTAAAAATAAGAGTCCGTAGATGCATTTCGTGCCTTCTGGCACCTTTATGTTTCTATTGATGTCCATGCTCATTGGTTTAATACCAACCGGGAAAGACTTGATCTTATACAAAATGATTTCATTATTTCCAATCCTCTCAACCAAATGCATTGTTTTGTGATATATTGGATGGATTATTATAATTTGAGATAACTCAATGCAGACGTCTTCCAAATTTGGCAGATCGACAAGCGATCGGTGGAGAGCTGAGAAGAAGACCGAAAGAATAAGCGATGGTTCTGCGCGTGTTTATAAACAGAAGAACCTTACTATTTTGCATGAAAATGGCATAAAACAAGAACAATTGAATAGGTTCATTAGCAGGAAATTTCTCAATCAAATACATACCACTACAAGTCGAGAAAACTCTGTATGAACTAAGAACAAAGCTACTATCAATGTCGATGTACATTACTTCTCATTCCTAACTTGATTTCGAAAAAGCTGCCCTGCTGGTGTATTCAATGCACAATTTGTGAATTGTGCAACTGTTTTTGTAAATTATTAGCAGTTTAAAGCAGTTATTTGGTCCACTTTTTTCTAGAAGTACCATAAATGGACATTTAAAGTTTTTTAAAAGTAGGTATAATAATGTAGCACGTAATTAATAGAAACAAACAAACAAAACAAAACGAATGTAATTCTTTCTCCCCCTCTATCTCGGTGTTTCCCTCGCTTTCTCTCCCTCTCCCTCTCTCTCTCGATCTCTCCCTCTCTCCCTCTCTCACTCTCTCTCCCTCTCTCTATTTCTCTCTCTCTTTCTCTCTCTCTCTATCTCTCTCTGTCTCTAAAAAAAATAAACTCACCCCACCCTATTTGAAATCCTGACTACGCCTATGGCGATTGAAATGTCTTTTTAAGACATTTGCGCTTGAATAGGCTGCCACTTCGTCATACTGCAACTGTCAGACTAAGGAAATCGGCTTCTATTACTTGCAGCCTACTATGATATGAATTACTGTTTATGTGCATGCAAAGAAAAGGCAAGTAATTGTATGCACAGGTGAAACGAAAACCTTATTTTTACAATGGTACAAACATTATCACACATACGGTAATTTGGACTAAGCGCCACTGTTCACCCTTAAGGGCACTGGATACGCAAAACTCGTAAATTATTGCAGTACTAGAAACTTAAAGGGCGATACGGTCAAAATTTGGTCAATATCAACTTGACGTATTTCTTTCAATTTTGCATTTAAAAAACCTGAACACCCCTCATTTTGAAGGTGTGTGTGTAGAATGTTGCTCCTATTTTGATTTTGGAATTCACTCTTCAGTTCTCAAAATGCCGTCCAAGCAAGAAGAGCAGCGTATCAAAATTTTGCTCGCGCATCGCGAAAATCCGAGCTACTCGCACGCAAAGTTGGCAAAATCGCTAAAAGTTGCCAAATCAACCGTTACAAATGTAATTAAAGTGTTTGGGGAACGTTTGTCGACAGCCAGGAAGTCTGGATCGGGGGAAATCGAAAACCGGAAGCCGCTGAGACGACAAAGAGAGTTGCCGGTAGTTTCAAGCGAAACCTAACCTATCTCTCCGAGATGCCGCAAATAAGCTGGGTGTATCGTCTACAACCGTGCATCGAGCCAAAAAACGAGCCGGACTATCGACTTACAAGAAGGTAGTGACTCCAAATCGCGATGATAAACAAAATACGACGGCCAAAGCGCGATCCCGGAGGCTGTACACGACGATACTGACGAAGTTTGACTGCGTGGTAATGGACGACGAAACCTACGTCAAAGCCGACTACAAGCAGCTTCCGGGACAGGAGTTTTATACGGCAAAAGCAAGGCGAAAGGTAGCAGATATTTTCAAGCACACGAAACTGTCAAAGTTCGCAAAGAAATATCTGGTTTGGCAAGCCATCTGTACCTGTGGCTTGAAAAGCAGCATTTTCATAGCTTCCGGGACTGTCAGCCAAGAAATTTACGTGAAAGAGTGTTTGAATAAACGTCTGCTGCCTTTCCTGAAGAAACACGGTTGTTCCGTACTGTTTTGGCCGGATTTGGCATCTTGCCATTACGGTAAAAAGGCCATGGAGTGGTACGCCGCCAACAACGTGCAGGTGGTTCCCAAGGACAAGAACCCTCCCAACACGCCAGAGCTCCGCCCAATTGAGAAATACTGGGCTATTGTCAAGCGGAACCTAAAGAAGACCAAAAAAACTGCTAAGGACGAGCAGCAGTTCAAGGCAAACTGGCTTTCTGCGGCGAAGAAGGTGGACAAGGTGGCTGTACAAAATCTGATGGAAGGGGTCAAGCGTAAGGCCCGGCAATTCGGATTTGGAAAAGCGGACGCCTAACTGAATATTTTTCCTGAATTTTATACTAATTGAACTTGAAAAAGAAATTTAATTTGATTTTTTAAATAAACGATTTCACCGATTTACACGCGTTTTCCCTTGACCAAATTTTGACCGTATCACCCTTTAGGCACCCTACAATCGCCCCTATAAATAATTTATTTGAAACAAATATTCGAAATTTTCAGCAAGTTGTTTCCAAATTGAGAGCCGTTAAAACGGTCGCTATAGAAGCGTCAAAAGTCTCATTGATAGAGAAGAAGCAGAAAATGGATGAATATTTCCTAGTACATGAAAAATAAGATTAATTAATTGCTTCTTGACCTGTCCCTCCGAAGACCCTTTATGACCCTTGTAAGAAGGGTCGCGTAGGGTAAAGTTCAAGCTGGCTTTCTTAGCTTTCTCAAAGTCCTACTTCAGCCGATCAAAGACAATTTGATACGCACACACACACACGCTCGACTCTAGTCATATACTGTTGCCTTCCACGAGAGATTTTTCGGCTTTTCGCTTTCGATCCATAAATCAACGTCAACGCTACCAGGAAGTGGGGTGATTTTCCATGTAAAAGATACGCATCCTTTTCGGATGGGTCGAGATAAGAGCGGAACTCGGGATGCTCCAAGTTTAATCGATTGAGGGAAGGCGAAATCTTTTGATGATGGCCTCGGAAAGACCTCCGCCCGCGCTCATCGATGGATTACTGCGTAATGAATTGTGATTTAGTTAGTTCATATGTCAGGAACTGAATTCTTTCGGGGAGCAGTTACGTCTGGTTTTGTCAAAGTTTCGGTCGCACGAAAGTCCGTGTAATTTATTGTAATCAGATTAAACTGACAAAATCTCCGGAGAAAAAGTTGGAAACAGAACGGTCCATGCTTGGGCCGAAAATGTGTACAAATTATCCTTTCTGTATTCGATTGCCAGCTGCAAACGGAACAGCACTTAATCCGTTTCACGTTACTCACATCTGGGAACAGTCGGGTGCAATACGATACAAGAAAGATGTCTTGAGACTTTCGTCCCACTTTCGTTTTAATTCCCACAAAGGACCGAACTAAGCAAAGAACGAACGAACGGGTGGACAGTTATGCAACTTTGGCCTGTCAGAACATATTCTACCAAAGTTGGCTTTGGTGATACTTTCGCATATTTAAATAGTGGAGTGAAGGGTGGAGATGCTTGACATGGTCCTTTTTTCGCAAATAATAAATTGATATTTACAATCTCCGTTGATAATACTCTAACATGTCTAAGGGAACATCCATTAATTATGTTACGCAAAAAAGTGACCAACCGCCTTGTCACGTAGGTTTGTATTGACCTTTGTGTATGGATTGACCATTCTCTGTGTTTGATGTGTTTGAACAAACACAGAGATGGATCAATTATCCCCACCCTCTCCTAATTATGCGTTCACACAACACCGATTGGAAGCAAATTCCTCCAAATTTCGTACCCCATCGTATCGGACTGGGTTCAAAACTAGGAACAAGTGCCAGAATGAGTGACGCCCTGCCACACCTCGTGCCGTAAAGATGTACATTGAAAAGAAACCAAAGTGAAGTGAAGATTTGCATTCTTCCGCAAGACGAAGCTTGGATTAATTTTACAAGAAAATTACATTAACTGCCATTTTCCAGTGGGTAGTCCTTTGCGTACCACCTTCTCCGGGGAAAAAGTGTTTGACTGAAGTTCACGAGAATAACCGGAGGAAAAGCGAGGAGATAATGCATTCTTTACCGCTTCGCTTTGCTTTTTCAAGTCTGTGCTTGGAGCTGCAAGTATTTGAGTAGACGGAATTTAATGAATAGCGTAAATAGCTCTTCGCAGCAAAGCGATGCTAAGAGGAAAGTTTCACCGACGGCACATGCAACGTAAGAATACTCATTATCATAGGCAACAAGAGATGTATGAGGACAGTTCGAAAATGGTACTGGCACTAACCGGCAGCAGAAAAACAAGAAACGAGATGCTTATCATAGACCCTGTCAGTAAAATCTTTCCAGCCGAGAGAACAGAAAAAGATGTCACCTTGAGTTTTATTTTATTTTAATAACCTAACCTAAATAACTATACATAACTTTAGGCGTAGAGAGTATACGTAGCTTGATTTATGAGAGTCAATAGGTTTTAAAATAACACACTTCTTCATTCTAAACAACTTACATCTGAACAAAAAGGTGGGATCAAAACGATAATAAAAATTGTTGGATTGAAATCCGTCGTAAAATTTACTTATTTTCATTGAAAACAAACATGTCTACTATTTCCACCTCCCGAACCCGTAATCCTAAATCCTAAATCCTTGGATCGAAATCGGTCAGCTTGACCAGCGCCTTGGAAGCCTCCCACAGTTTACCCTGGAGTTTCTGGTCCTGTACCCGATCATTGATTTCCGTAACCTTGCAGCCACGGAAGTACTTTCCGCTGATCGATTCTACCTCCGGAGTCACCGTCAAGTACAGCGTAGTTCGGGCACCTTCCACCGGCGTACGGAAACACCACTGAATCGGTTTGAATAAGATATTCAACGGGAATGGGATATTACGCCAGATTTCAGTATCGATCACTCCCGGGTGCAGACAGTTGGCAGTGACGCGGGTTCCTTGTAACCGACGGGCCAATTCCTGGGTAAACATGATTTCCATAAACTTCGATAGATTGTACAGCTTCGTCGGGAACAGACTATTCGTTGGATTGATATTGCTCAAATCTCGCTTCATCCTGGCGTAGCGGTAGAGCTTCGAGGATACGACGACAATTCTTCCTTGGTCGGATTTCTTCAGCAGGTCGATCAGCAAGTGGGTCAGCAGAAACGGACCATAGTAGTTGATGGCCAAGGTGAACTCCAACCCATCGGAGGTGACCTTCGTTGTGAGACCCTGGGCAACGCCTGCATTGTGAATGAGCACATCAACGACTGATTCCGTATTGACGATGTCTTGGGCGAAGATGCGTACTGATGCTAGGGAACTCATGTCGACGTGCTTGATGATGATGTTTTTGTTGCAGGATTCGGCAATGAATTCATCTGTAAAAAAAAACGAAACTAACGTTATTAGGGTTCATAAGTATTACTTGAGGGTAAATAAGAGTATTGGTTAAGCTCAACGCCATTCCATCCGTTTTCAAATTAGGTCCGAATGATTCTTTTCATAAAATTTGAGCTCAATCGGCTGCTAACTCGTATTATAGGGTAATTATGTGCGTTGCTCAAAGCAGAGTTGCCACATGCACAGGTTTCTCTAGATTGACAAAGATTTTTTGCCCACGTTTTGACGTTTTGCCCACGAGAAGACAATGTTAGGCTCCTAGCACGAGTTCAGATCGACGGTGATGAAAACGAGATAGTAGACGAATTCGTGTTTCTGGGCTCATTGGTGACCGCCGATAACGACACCAGCAGAGAAATAAAAAGGCGCATTATGGCTAGTAATCGTGCCTACTTTGGACTCCGAAGGACGCTAAGATCGAACAAAGTTCGCCGAACTACAAAGTTGACCATCTACAAGACAATAATTAGACCGGTAGTTCTCTACGGCCCCGAAACATGGGCATTGCTAGTGGAGGACCAACGCGCCTTAGTGCCTTTTAGCGGAAGGTGCTGCGTACAATTCACGGTGGAGTGCAGATAGAAGACGGGACGTAGAGAAGGCGAATGAACCACGAATTGCATCAGTAGCCGGGAGAATCGTATATCGTATACATCGCTAAAATCGGTCGACTACGATGGGCTGGGCATGTCGTAAGAATGTCGGACGACAGCTCTGTTATAATGGTTCTCGAGAACGAACCGACGGGTGTAAAAAAAAGAGGCGCGCAACGAGCAAGGTGGTCGATCAAGTAGAAGGCGACATGCGGACTCTCCGCCGACAGCGATGCTGGCTACGTGCAGACATGGACCGATTACAATGAAGACAACTTCTGTAAACAGCAAAGCCTACACCGGCCTTGGTCTGATTGGTAAGGTAAGTAAGACTAAAAGTAAATTGGTACACACCAAAAAGGCCTGTAATTTGTGATTCAATCAGCTTAAAAAGACCATTAATTTACAGTAATTTTACTAAAACCTCAAAGTTACAGCATTAGATGGTAAAATTTCCCCAATTCAAACGAAATCTCGAACCTTCCTCTTGATAGAGCCCATCAGCGCCTGCACAGTGGAAACAAACACGGATTAAGCGCATTTCCTAGATTTTGCCCGCATTTGCTGGATGTTCTTGACTGTCCCGCCACTTCGTCGAAGTCACTGCTTTGAAATTGCCCAGTATTTTTCGATTGATCGAAATTCCGGGCAATTCGGAGGATGCAATTTCGACTCAAAATCGATCTTGTTGGCAGCACACCACTCCAGAACCGAGGGGCGAATCACTCATGCATTCCCGATTCAGCCTCGCGTATTAAGAAGTGCATTGTAGCATTTTTGAATATTTTTCAACGCATTGACGCATTTTGGGGCGCATTTCATTTATGTGTACACTTTTTAGCGCATTGATCACGCTGATACACTATTCAACGCATTTTTTCGAAATGGTAACACACTTTCGATTCAGTTATATATCTAGTGATTCGCCCCTCGTCCAGAACCACCTTGGAGTATGCCAAATCTTTTTCAGGCATGTGTTTTTCTTCGATGTAAACTTGGGATGACCATCGTCGAGGATGTGACAAATGGTTCCATTTTCAGGCCACAACTGCGAATCGCTTGCCAAACCATGGCCTTCTTTGTGAACTTGTCGGCAAACACGAACTTGAATTTTCCCGGCACAACCCCACGTCAAGTAGCGGTGTAAAACTTTTGACCGGAAAGCTGCTTAAAAACGAATTTGACTTATGTTTCGCCATCAATCAAAGTGCAGCCCTAGTGTTTCGTGAAAACACGGTCGTACAAGAGCTTCATACGCTTTTTGGCAACGGAATTCGGCTTCATGTGCCAGATCAAATGTTTACTGGCTTTGTTCGACTAGTGAAAAAAGTTGGCGTTGAAAGATCGAGGCTGGTCAACATCTTGCTGCGCAGCTGGCGATCCCTGGTTCCAGTTATTTCGTAGGCCCGCTGATTCCTTTCCACACTCAGGATTTTGTCTTCTTGTAGAATTTTTCTTCTTTCAAATTCCATTTGACGTTTTTTTTCCTGAACGTGATCGACTACTTTGATCAAAATTGCACCAGTTCAAGACAAAGTCGTGACGAGGTCGAAAGTAATGGCCCAAACACAATGATAACGGAAACGGAAAACGGCAAAGCCCGATCTGAGTATACCTGCTTGTCGGAAAGAAAACAGGCTAGATTCAAGCCGATTCGAATTGGACATATCGAAGTCATTTGCAGCAACTGTCAAAATTTGGGTTTTCCGTTCCGTTTCCGTTATCATTGTGTTTGGGCGGTAACAATTGTAGACAATGACTTCAAA
Source organism: Aedes japonicus (assembly GCA_034211315.2). NCBI lineage: Eukaryota > Metazoa > Arthropoda > Insecta > Diptera > Culicidae > Aedes > Aedes japonicus. The sequence continues at coordinate 11,142 of JASCZW010010537.1, read as the reverse complement.
CGTAAATTTCCTGGAAATGCCAGGTTGCAAATATCTGTATCCACTACCGACAGGAAGGTAATAACTTCATGTATCTGATGTAGAAGGAGATGTTCGCTCATCACCATGAGGCACCAAGAGTGAACAACAATGTTTTTGGCTAGAATGAAAGATATGAAGAGAAAGTTTTGATAGTTCCGCTAGTGTGCGGCAGGCTCGGAAATATGGAAATATGTTTTTTGGAAAATTGAGCGAAAAGGGCATGTGTACAGTGGTACTCGAACCAACGACATTTTTGCCTAACATCCCACTGCGGGGTAGGTCGAATCATCCTTTTGAATTGATAAGAGCTGATGAAGATGTGCACGTCATTGTAGCTCTCGTTGTAGGTCTGACATAAACGTGATAGGGGCGCTGATTTCCTCAAGTTTGTTCTTGACTTTGGTAAGCAGAATAGATGCACCCGGCGTAGACCGTCTGTTTGATATCCATAATTTTTCAGTCATTACTTTGATCCTCAAATTAGGCCTTATTTAAGGAAATCAAAATGTGATCCTATTGTGTTGTCGTCAGCTTTTAAAATGGTGAATGAAAAATACGGATTTTACACAGATGAAAATTTAGGTCACTTCTAGAATACAGGTGAAATTTCAGCCCATTTAATTAGTGGGAAAAGTAGAGACAAGCTCTCAAACATTACAATTTTGTATGAAAATTGGAGTTCGGTTTTATTGTCTTGTACGGCCCAATATGTACGATAATGAATAAAAAATCTCTTAAGCAAAGATCTTCAAGTAATTTCGAGTGATCAAATCAAGTTATTTATATTGAAAAGTGGCTGGAGTAATAAACTGTTATTGCCAAGCTAAGTGGCGTTTCAGTGTAGCCTCCACTTTCAAAGATTTTCAAGCTTTCAGTTCCATCCTAAGATAATAAGCAGATAAGTAACAAAGGTTTCTATCCCTATAATATATTGCTGATCCGATACGAGTCACACTAATGCATTTCCATCTATTCCACATATGTGCACCCTTATAATTGTTTATTGTTAAAAAAATCTCAGTTCTCCTATATTTTTTCGCTACAGAATTGATCTATTATAAACAGTAATGCAAAGAAAGATTAGTATTTTCCATTTAATTCCAACTACCTTTATTGCTTATCTTGTCAGATACGCGTATTTCGTCTACTATGTGCAGACTTCTTCAGTGTCGTGTACTAATAACTCGACTGAGCACCATCAACTCCACACATTGTAGACGAAATATGCGTATCTGCCAAGATAAGCAATAAAGCTAGTTGAAATTTACTGGAAAATACTAATCCTTCTTCTCATTTCTAGTTACAGGTATTCCACTGAACAGCTCACACTTTCTAGGATTTATTATAAACATTTAAAGGTTTCCGAACCAGTGCACTGTACTGCACAACATATCTAACGCATTGAATAATTGTAAAACCTGTTTTTATCAGCAGCTTTTTCCAGATTTCTACTGTAACGATAATATGCGATTGGATAAACATACCTGCTCATAGTATATCCAAAGGCGTTAACGTCTACCGGTACAGTTACCGACTGAAGTGATGAAAATGGGTTTTAAATAGTGGACAGTTCAATAATTACATCCAGTTATCAACTTCCAAGTTTTTATCATATTTTTATCACGCACTGTCACACACTTTTATTTCCCCCAAACGAGATATTTAAACGTTATCTAAAGTGTCGAAATATTCATCAAGCTTGCGTGATGCAAACTCTGTCATATTGTTTTGAACAGATTTTATAATAGAAGAGTTACGCAAAGAGTTAAACTCAGTATACAGCAGCTCTTCTGAACTGTAGACGTTGGCGGAATGAGATTAAATTGGAACCCGTGTTGCATGTTCCGCTATACGCAACTCTTCTATTTAGCCACTCTGGTTTTAGTCATCTTATCTGACACGTGTACATACAGGGTGACTGGTAATTGGTGTTACACTCGAAAGGAGGTGATAGTAGACCTCATTTGCAGCAGTACAGTGGCTCATTTAAATGTAATAAAATGTTTATTTTCATGTGATTTATTGATATTCGGAGTAACTTTACGCCATTTGTTTTACCTGATCGGCTTAATGGAGCAGCGTATTTGGATTTATTACCAAAACAACTTCTGAAACTTCTATGTGATGTTCCCGAGGAACATCAGAAGAAGGATAGTTTTTCAACATGATGATTGGCCTTCGCATTATCATCGAGATGTACGAGATGCTTAATCATAAAGGCAATTGCAGTGCATTTGCTTTGCTGAGTGTAACAGAAATAATACATTTTGCCAAAAATGATCAACCATAATAATCTAGCTTGTTATGGTATTGTTAAACGACAAAAAATCCGTTCTCTTGTTACAGAACGAAAAATCACGACATCGTGAATTAACATCAACCCCATAATAGTGATTATTTACTCGTAAACGTAATTTCTTAAATATATTTTCATTACAAAAAACAATCACAAGTCCGTGAACTCAAACTCAACCCCACCATTCTACCGATAACTAGTTTACCGACCTGGAACCAGTGTTTGCCCATTTCGTATATCACCGAATGGTTCACATACCTTTTGTTCCTGAATGATACGAAATGAATCATTTCTAGGGTTTTTTTTTCATTAGGGCGTATCTTCAATTGAGAGATTCTCTCCGGGCTCGCTCTCTTTCATTCATTACAGCGCCATTATAAAACTTTCGAGGCATTCTTTAGTACAGATCGAAACACAACAGTGCTGGCTAGCATACTCTACAAACAGTAGAATGAAAAACGTAAAGGTGATTGGTTTATGAATGAAAGAGAGCGAGCCCGGAGAGAATCTCTCAATTGTAGATTCGCCCTAATGAAAAAAAAAAACCCCTAGATTTACTCATGTGAGACTTGTCTATTCCTATACATACGAATCATCGCACAAAAGGGGACAAGAAGAATTTTTTTCGCTAGTCTCCAGTGACAAAACCATGGTCAAAGTAAATTCTGCTGCTGAACATTCTCGGTTATGATCATTTGTGTTCTTCTGTATTCCGTTTTCAGTATGTATCGGATCAGTTTGTCTTCATGAAACTGTTGTGTCAATACTGTTGCGTATGCTGATTGGTTCATATTCAGCTGATGTAAATGAACGTGAACACATTGGTTCAGCGGCTGCTGCCTTTGATGAACGGAAGAAAAAAAATGTTTCAATCGAAATCTGTTTGTGTTTGCAAATTTGAATCTATATAGCTGTAAAGCTTTTCTGCACTATTCGGAATTACATTCAGAAATATGCTCGATGCATTAAATATTTCCGGCAGCTTAATTCTATGCGGATTTTTCTTCGAAGAGAAAGTTTCAACTCTATGTACCGTATAAGAAGGAATTTCTTTCTTTTCTCACTGCTTGATGACAAATCCTGAATTGTAAACTGTAACAGTACCAACACATAAAAATATGAAACATGTTTTTTGAGCTCTAACGGACGGTAGGTCCACGGCATGTAGTTTATTGATATCTTAATGCAAAACCTCGAATTTTGATCTGCCGATACTAAAAACTGAGGTTCAAAATTGTCCTCAGTTGTCCTGTCCCTACCAGATTAAGACGTAGAGCTCCCAAAAATGATAGCCTGGACCACCAGGACCGTGATGATTATTTTGAAGATCAGCACACAATGTCGTACGTAGTTATATCAACCAAAATAGGAATAATTTCAAATAAAATTTTGGTTCATATATAGACCAATAAAACTGATGAACTGATTCAACAAAACCATTGAGTTGAAACAAAACTTCATGCTTTATATAATTTAACGTCGTGTTCTTTTGATATAACTATTAATATCTATTTATATTTGTTTATTTATATTTTTATCTTTACATATTTATATATACATCGATACGTACATTAAAATTAAAATACATTATTCTTGAACGTACATTAGAAAAACGATCGAAGCCAGAAGCAGAGGCAGCCACTTCAGCCATGTCGGCAGCACTGAAAAACAATAATAATATGGCTGCTCGGCAGGCTGACAGTATGAAATGTGCGCTCATAAAAATATTTTGATAAAACATTAATGGTTAAGTTTGAAATAAATTTGATTTTTATAAATCGAATATTATTAAATTAATGTCAGACAGTGATGAGTACCTTGAATTGTTTTATTGGTTTGAAATGAATACAATTTTGAATTGATTTGAATCTTTATTATGAATTGAAACAAATAGAAACCTTGTATTGAATAGCAACAAAATATTTTGTTAATTCAAAACAGAGTGATTTCTTAAGGTGATAAAATATCATTTGAATTAATATCGCACAGCAGTGATTTCTTTAAATAACTTTATTGGTTTGATTGGAATGAAATTTTGAATTTATTCGGAACTTTTTTATGAACTGAAACAAATAGGAGCCTTGTAGTGAATCGCAACACGATATTTTGTTTATTCAAAACAGAGTGATTTCTTTGTGTGAGTATGAAGAAGCTATGTTATTTTTTTATTTATTTATAAAGGCCTGTTCATAAACCACGTAGACCCACTTTTTTGAAAATCTTAGACGTCCCTTTCCCCCTTCTTAGATTTTATCCATACTGTTTTTTTTTTAAATTTTGTATCGAGTGTTGACTTTGGTCAGATCCCCCAGACTTATCGAAATTTACAGCCTCGAGGTGATTCATCTCTCATCATAGTCACATAACCGTAAATTGCAGTTGCAACAAGTTTTTGTGTTTAAAAATAATATCAATCAATTAAAAAAAAAATGTAGATTGAAAATAAACCGTAACAAATATAGTCTTACAGTTGTCAGTGAATGTGTATGTTTTCAATGTTTGCCGATGTGCCAGTTTTGTAGCCTCAATTTCTACGCTTTATTCAAAAAGTAAAATCGACTCACCAGAGGATATATTATTTGAAGAGGTCGAGGAAGTTAACGACACGCTAGTCGATTTATTGATTAGTTTTAAACTTTCTGAGCAATCCGTGAATTGCTTCCTTGGTAAGAAATTGAAAATTTATATTGAAATATTAAAGAAATATTGTAATCGAACGGAAGGAAATAGAATAGTTAATACCTACGCCATTTATGACCAAGCAAACGAAATGCAATTACGAAATAAAGGCTTAAGGGGTGCGACAGGTACGAATCTTCTAAATCAAAGTTTTTAGAAAAAAAAATAGTGAATCCTAGAGGGTTTGAGCTGTTTAGTGGAATACCTGTAACTAGAAATTATAAAAAAAATTAGCATTTTCCATTTAATTTCAACTACCTTTGCTTATCTTGTATATCGCGTATTTCGTCTACAATATGCAGACTTCTTCAGTGTCTCGAACTAATAACTCTACTGCAAAAACTTTTCGCTGCGTGTAAAAGTAATGCATAGAATACATAGGAATGTGCCTGATTGTCATATGACTTGATACTGGCACAGTTTTCTTTTATTATTTTCCAAAGCCAAGTGACCGAATGGTCTAATAATTATAACAAACTTTCTTCTGGAACGATTCGAAGAGTTTTGACACCCATATTGCTACGGTTCAATCCAAATCATTTTTTGACCATCCGTGACCCCATGGGAACCTGCTCTGAACTGGCCACTCCAAAGCCAAGTGACCGGATGGTCTAATAAATATGACAAACTTTCTTCTCGGACTATTCAAAGAATTTTGACACCCATATTGCTACGGTTCAATCCAAATCATTTTCTGGCCATCCGTGACCCCATGGGAACCTGCTCTAAACTGGCCACTCCAAAGTCAAGTGACCGGATGGTCTAATAAATATGCCAAACTTTCTTTTGGAACGATACCAGTAATTTTGACACCCATATTGCTAGACAAACTTTCTTCTCGGACTATTCAAAGAATTTTGACACCCATATTGCTACGGTTCAATCCAAACAATGTTCTGGCCATCCGTGACCCCATGGGAACCTGCTCTGAACTGGCCACTCCAAAGCCAAGTGACCGGATGGTCTTATAATTATGACAAACTTTCTTCTCGGACTATTCGAAGAATTTTGACACCCATATTGCTACGGTACAATCCAAACCAATTTCTGGCCATCCGTGACCCCATGGGAACCTTCTCTGAACTGGCCACTCCAAAGCCAAGTGACCGAATGGTCTTATAATTATGACAAACTTTCTTCTCGGACTATTCAAAGAATTTTGACACCCATATTGCTACGGTACAATCCAAACCATTTTCTGGCCATCCGTGACCCCATGGGAACCTTCTCTGAACTGGCCACTCCAAAGCCAAGTGACCGAATGGTCTTATAATTATGACAAATTTTCTTCTCGAACTATTCCAAGAATTTTGACACCCAGATTGCTACGGTTCAATCCAAATCATTTTCTGGCCATCCGTGACCCCATGGGAACCTGCTTTGAACTGGCCACTCCAAAGCCAAGTGACCGGATGGTCTACTAAATATGGCAAACTTTCTTCTGGAACGATACCAGTAATTTTGACACCCATATTGCTAGGGTTCAATACAACTTGTTTTCTGGTCATTTGTGACCCCATGGGAACCTGCTCCGGAGTAACCGTTCCAGGATCAAGTCTCCAAATTGTCATATGGCAATCACACACAATCCTGTGTATTCATTCCACAACTTTTAGTATCATTATTGTTGATTTTCTATTGAAATCTGATATTTGATATCTGATATATGAAATCTGATATACCAATTTCAGAACACGGTTCCGGAAATCCGGTTTTCCCGGAGACGGATGCTGTCCATTGGTCAAATGAGACAGTTTTGAGAAAATGGTTGAGTTTCTGAGTCCAACACTGCTAAAATATTCCAAATCGGTTGGATATTTCCATAATAAAGATCATTTAAGTTAATGGTTTTGTTGGCAAAACGGGGGCTTCATTCACTCGATGTTACACAACTGAATACTCGTATTCGGCAAGGTAGCTGATCCTTTGTATCATTTCAAAAATATGTTCGTGAACTATCAGCAGCCTGACACATGATGGTTCAGCAGTATGGTGATAGATGTTCAAGCACTGACACAATCATTCCTCATGCTTCTCGGTGCTATGGTCGGATCGTCTGTATATTGTGAAGCTTTTGTTCTCCGTTTTCCTCTATTCATTCGTTGTTACAAAACTGAATACTCTTATTCGGCAGAGGTAGCTGATCCGCTGTATCATTTGAAAAATATGTTCGTGAACTATCAGTAGCCTGACACATGATGGTTCAGCAGTATCATGATAGATTTCCAAACACTGCCTGGAACACATCATTTCCTTACATCTTGACAAAGGCATGTATGGTGACTTGGTTTTTTTTTTTTTTTTTTTTGAGGACAGGTGGAGATTGGACGCTTGAAAGTGAGATACCAAGAAAACAATATCCCTCAAGGGTGTTATTGCTCCTACGTTTTTCCTCATCTGTGTGCAACATTTTCACCCATATTTTAGTAAACGCAGATGACATCATCATCCTAACATTCCATAGCTACAAATCTCTCACTCGAAAAATAATATCCGTAGTCAGAAGCGTCTCAAAATGGGCTGATGAGTGTGGCTTTTCCATACCCCCCGAAAAATTCCAACTCCTTCAAATCAGTAATACCACTAAAAAACTTTCCAAACTTCCTGAAATCATCCTTAACCAGAACTTAATAAAATCCCAAGAATCCCTCAAAATCCTTGACATATTCCTTAACCGAACCCTCAGTATTCGTATCCATGCTGATTACATTCGTAAAACCACCGATAATAGAATTAATGCCATTAGGACTACTGGTACCAGCTTACCAAGTGCCCACAGGAAAACAATTGCACAAGTGGTCAACAGCTGGTTGAAACACAAAATTTGTTATGGTGTAGGCCTCTATAGCCGATGTGATGATAAAATCTACCAAAAACTCCGTCCCCTTTACAACAAAGCATTCTGATATTCATCAGGCGCCTTCTTTACCAGTTTTATCCTTCTTTTCCGTAATGGCTGAATGTGACCAACTTCCTTAAAACAAAAATGTCCCGTTAATCCATAGAACTTCCTCCATTTTTCATTCCCTTACTAATCATACACTTCCTCAAGCAGCCGTTCAAATCAGACCCAAAATCAGACCTCGGAATCAACCCTATCCATCAATTGATCTTCCCTTACTACAGATAGTCAGAGCCGGTGATCCCCCTTCAAAAATCCAAGCCAACTTCTTCAAACTCCGTAACGATAAATATCCCAACAATTACCATGGGTGTACACGGATCTTTATCAAATGGTAAAGTCGGGTACGCCATTTCAAGCGATTCATCCTTTCCGAATATCTGCTCTTCTCTACCCACTCTATGTACCATATTCAGTGCCGAGGCTTATGCTTTGAAGAAACTTTCCAATCAAGATTTTCTGTTAAACATCCCCTACGTAATCTTCAGCGACTTTGTCCGCAGTCGTCATGAAATTAATTCTTCTTGTGTGAAGCAACCCTGGCTCCAAGAAGCGGAGAGATTTTCTGTGGAGAATCGAGTCGCATTCTGCTGGGTTCCAGGTTATTTTGGTATCCTTGGCAACGAGAAGGCGGACCGATTAGCCGGAGAGGTACGCGGATTGATCCCAAAGGAGGTGTCCATCCCAGCACAAGAAGTCACTAGATGGTCCACAGTGACAATTCGAGACAACTGGAACCACAAGTGGTTCAATAGTCGATATTTCACCCTTCGAAGACTAATATCTCATACTTTTCCCTGTCCTTTACACCGACGCGCAATTACCCGCCTGAGAAATTGGACAGAGAACCCCTTTCCATATGCTTCAACTGCGGTATCCCAATATCCATGCAACACATCCTTATTGATTGTCCCAAAATCCAAGAAGAACGATTTGCTGCGAATATGAGCAGCACCCTGGGGGAGACCTTGTCCCCCTCCACAGTTCCTCAATAGCACCGGTTTGATCGACAATATTTAGAATGCCAACGAAGAGGACAAATGACCCCAGAAGTTAAAGTTCATCTTTAGAAACAAACAAGAACATCGAGCAGCTCATTCCTACGCCGGACATTTCGACGAACGGATACCAAACAGCAACTCAATACCAACAGTGCAAAGGATCTGCACAGCCCAAAAGATCTGCACGAGGAGCAGATTGTCGCCGAACGACAACAAAACGAACATTGCAAGCAACATGGATCAGACGAAGGTGGTCCCCTGTAACCCCGACCTCTGAAGGAAGCACCCGAAAATTACGACAGTGTTGATCAACTTCCAAGCGAGCCATTAGAATACGGTGGTGAAGAACTTGCAAGGGTGCTGCATGGGTAATTATTAAGATTTGAGAGGAGGAGTGTTTACCGGAGGATTAAGTGGATGGTACTGTGTGTTCTATCTATATATAGGGTGAAAAACTGGATTGCTGCAACTATCGTGCTATCACGCTACTGAAGGTTGGTACCTATGCAACCAAAAAGCATTTCCAAGCAATTACGTCACCTTAAATGCAACATAAATGCCTCTTTTGGCCTAATATACGGTTGCTTTACTGCAATGCTTGATAATGCTTCATTAATGCTATTTTGCATTCGGAATTCTTATTACAGGCTACAAGCATTTAAATAGCATTTCAAATCCAACTTTTCAACAGATAGCATTCAAGATGCTGATATAATGCTAATAAAATGGTTGTAGCATCTGAAATGCAGATTTAGGGTTGATTTTCTGCACATTCTGATGCTTATTGGAAAGGGTTACGGCAAGGTGATGGTATGTCGTGTTTGCTATTTAACTTTGCATTGGAGGGTGTGATTCGAAGAGTTAGGAGTATACACGAGTGATATGGGATTAGGGGTACACACGATTCAGGAAGTTCGTCCAACTTTCAACATAGGACTAAGTTTCTCTCTTCTATACCAGGTGTCATTTCATAATTTTGTAAAATGAGTGACTTCTTTCATACACCATTCGATCTGAAACAGTTACAAATTGTTCGCATCAACATGCATCAAGTGCCATTAGTATAAGTAGGTCAATGGTTTTTTTTAAATGACTTACTTTTGCTCCCATACATATCTGCACATGATAAGCTTGAAAATATGTACATTAATTGTTATGTTATTTATTCTCCGTGCGAGGAGTAACGATTATGATGTAGAAGGAGATGTTCGCCCATCACCATGAGGCACCAAGAGTGAACTTTAGTGATCGTCAGTCGGTGCGAATCAAAACAAACCCAAAAAAAAGGAGAGAGTTCCTCTCCCATGTGCGCATCAATAAACAGAGTGCACACAATAGATCGCTAGAATAACTATACAAGCCACAGTGGTACATGAGCGTCTTTTCATGCGTCAATTTTTGCCTGTTGAAGTGGCGGACTTGTTCCGTTGCTACAACCTACCCCGCAGTGGGATGTTAGGCAAAGATTGACGTCCATGGTTCGAGTACCATTGGATACATGCCCTTTCGCTCAATTTTCAAAAAATCAAATGTTAGGTTTCCTACCTGCCGCACTCTGACGGAACTTTCTACATTTTCTCTTCACATCTTTCATTCTAGCCAAAAACATAAATGTTCACTCTTGGTGCCTCATGGTGATGAGCGAACATCTCCTTCTACATTATTGAAAATATGGTTAGAGCATCATTCCGTCGGGCATTCGCAGCAATGAGAACATTATAATAGCATAATTATAGCACATTATGGTGTCCTAGTAAACTGGAAAACTTCTAACGCTAACATAACCGTCCTTTTCAGGGAGACCCATGAATTTTTGTAATAAATAAAAATGCGTTTAAACGAAATTTTCGTGATTCAATCAAAGCCACCATTGCATTTATGGAAAAAAATATTTTTTGAATAGTATGTTTGTCATTAAATGCATTCAACATGGTCAATTTAAAATTGCTTATAGATTGCCGGAAAGGTTGGGTCCCCACAGTTTAAAGACTGCAGTAAAATGAGTTTTAGTTTTTTTTTTGTACGGCATGGACATTGTTACCCAAGCAACACATAGCTGTCATAATTGGTTACAGCTACTCGATTGTGACTTGAATGAGTTACTTCAACTTGTTTGAAACAATTGTGCTGCTAGGGTATAATAAGGGCCAAACGTTAACCCACAAGCTGAAGGCTCCGAATGACTAAAGAAAAATGGTCAGGTTTTTAGCGTTAATATCTCAGTCGTTTCACCAAACGAAAAT